>JAOSBN010174913.1:0-20010 GCA_027563595.1 Erythroxylum suave | reverse complement strand
CATCAATGGCAAGTACTTGAAAAGATACTATCCCACTATGTGGGAAAACATCCAAAACGAGTAGGGTTTAATGTTTGTAACGATGGGCGGCCACTGAAAACTATTGTAAAGTGGGTTGCCCGACCTTGTAATTAGTTTAGCACAAATAAATGGAATAAAATTTGATTCTGGTCATTCATTTAAGTTCAAATTTTGCAAAACCAAACACAAAGGTCTTTCCAAAAGGATTACAGTCCACAAGGGTTACAAAAAGGAATACTGAGTGTGTCGGATGTCGTCCCACTAGACCAGGCAGTCATGAATCGTCCTTTCAGCACCTCCCAGATTGGATGAGCACGCCACAATGGAGGGATAAAGCTTCTTTAACTCTTTACCACTTTCGGTGGCCTCCTGTTTCTGCACCTTCAAGGCTTCCTTTTTGCCCACTAAAGAGGCCCAGTGTCCCGACAACTCCTGACTAGTGGTGGCGACCTTTCCTTGAAGCGCCGCGATCTCTTCCTCCTAAGCTTTTATTTGAGCAAGGTGGTTGTTAGCTGCCAGCTTGGACTGCTTGATATTCTCTGCGAGTGTCTCTACCGCTTTCTTCTGAAGACGGTAGGAAGCGTTCAGAGCCTGGAAGTGACTCATCTGGCGGTTGGTGTCTTCTCTCTGGATGGAATAGGCGGAGAACTGAGCCCGCATACTACTGATTCTACCTTTTAAGGAGTTCAGCACTACCTTTTTAGTGGCTAGGAGATCAAAGGACAAAAGGGCCTCCATAGCTTGAATCGACTCCTGTACAGTAGCTTCATCCAATGACTCAAAATCAAATGAGAAGAAAACCTTCACCTTTTCCTTGGCGGCAGCTACTTCCGCTGGAGACACAACGACGGGGATCGCAGGAGGAGGATCGAAGACACTCAGGTCCATTATAGCCAAAGGGTCCTCCCAAGACAGTTCTTCCTCTACTGCAGCACTAATGGACACCAGGGCCTGCAAAGAGGGAGCGCAAGTCAGTAAGAACGCATCATAACAAGGCAGCTGGTGCAAAAAAAAATGTCCATACCGCTATAGTAGAAGAGGCCTGGTCACCGGGGGTCCTGGTGCCCATAATGTCCTCGGTGACCACCGGTACGGTGTCTTGATGGCCACCAACAACGTCCAAGCCCCGGGCGACTTCGTGGAAGCTCAGGACCTCCTCCTCTTCACCTGCTCCCTTTGAACCTTCATCGCTGGAGACCTCCAGAGTTCCAGTGACCTCATTCAATTTTTGCTGACTATCCAACCTCCCAGACCTACGGCAACCAGCATAAGTAGTTTGCTTTTTGTCCAGTGCCTGTTTAGCTTTGACACTGGAGGAGGCCTTAGGTTGCTTAGGTGTTTTCTCACCTAAGGGAGCTGCAAACCACAGGCAAAGTCAGGAAAAAAACAGAGAAAGGAAGAAATGGGAAAGAAGGACGTTTACCTTGGTCAGCCTTCCGGACTTTACTCTTGCCTGAGGTAGCAGACAACTTCCCTCTAGAGGCCAACGGAGAAAGGGCACCTAAAAGCATAAACATGGACATGAAGCCCTAAGCAAACAGAAAGTCACCAGATATACCTTGATCAGGTGGAGAAAGGATGAAAGTTTGAAAGACATCCTCCCACCAAGAATCAAAGGAGCTGGCCATCAAAACCGGGTCCCTTTTGACACAAACGATTGACATTATGCCAGGGTCCGATAGCTTTTCCTTGCGCTTCTCAATGAATTCCTTGATTTCAGCCTCCAATAGAGAGACCCTACCGCCATCCGGTTTAGAAAGGCGCTGGATAACGTTCGGACAACCATGCATCTACCCAAATTGGCGACACCACAGCTGCGGCATATAAATCTTGCAGCAGACCCCCAATTGCTTACCGCCCCCTTTCAACATGGCAGAGGTCCCACTTAGGAGGTGCCGAGCCTCACAAACCAAACGCCAATCCCTCTTGTGCTCCTCAAGCATCCCATACATATATCGCTATAAGTGAACTGGGAGGACGTCCTATTCCTCCCCGCGATCGAACAAAAACATAGGAGAGGCATCCTGCCTCCTCAAGTTCAGGAAGTACCTTACTACCTCTTCCTGAGATAAGGGGTAGGGGCAGTAAGAGGCGGCAATCCCAAAAGCGACCTCGTCCCTCCAAGGCGAAGCCGGAGAACGTAAGGCTGGGAAGTACAGCAGGAGCCACAATTGGAGGAGCCAGGCTGATAGTGGTAGCTGCTTGAAAGGCTCTGAGGTAACAGCCACGTATAGCCCCTGGTAACAGTGACCGAGGAAAATACTGGCTAAAGAGACCTGCTAACCCTAGTGGAGAGCGAGGGCCAGGTTCTTCGTCTCCTTGGTAAGCCAGCCAGCTGGGGAACAGGTGATGTATTTAGCGACTAAGTACCACATCAAGGCCAGGTTTTGACTTGGCAGATCCAAATCTTTGGCCTGCCTTATCACCTTAAAAAGAGGAAAACCAATGATTAACAATGCTAGAAAACAGAGGGAAAGCAAGCGGCAACCAATGTAAGGGATACTTACCCCACTGAAGGAAGAGGCAGTGGGCAGAGAAACCAGTGACTCCTCTAAAGAGCTGTCTTCCTCTGGGAAGACAGCGGAAGTAGCTTCCTCCCCTTGCAAAGGTAGACCAGTGATCGCTACAACATCCCGTAAGGTCGCCGACATTAGACCATGCGGAAATAGAAAAGAGTTACAGTCGTGGCTCCAGAAGCACAGGACTCTCATAACCAAGTCTTGATCAAAGTACTGCTAGTGTAGGGACAGCTCGATAAGGTCGGCTACACCCACCTGCTTCCAGCGACCTTCGAAGTGCGGTTGCAAAGTGGTCAGCCAGGCTCCGTACTTTGATGCATTAGGGATCCATGTTCTCTGCTTACTAGGAGCAGCGAAGGAGTCCCGGTGAAGGAGAAGAGTTTCCCTCTTGAGCAGCGGAAAGGGCATGCTCGGAGGGGTTGGGGAGCATGGAGAAATGGTGAGGCCTTGCTAGGAGTCACTCTGAAGAATAAATAGATGCGTTTAGAATGAAGAAATGTTTTGAAAGAAAAAGAAACATTAAAAGAAGGGTCCATACCTATCCAGTGACCAGGGCTATAGAGGTAGGGAGAGCTAGAGGGGTCTTCGAGCCTGTAATATAGAAATGGGGTCAATGTCCAAAAAAATAATTTGGCAGAGTTTCCCCTACAAATGGGAGTTCCCAAAATTGCCTGCACAAGGAAATACACTCCTAAAACACGTCGCAGTATACACAACGCCCAAACCTCAAACTCCAGAGGCATCCGAAACTCCATAGGTCATTGAGACCCCTCAAGGTCACTAGAAAGATGGCAGTCACCAAAAATCAAAAAGGGAGTTCGAGAAGACTCGTACCTGACATTGTGATGGGCGATTCATGTGGTTTTCAGTGATGGAGAGAAGAAAAGCGACGGTATTCCTGGAGAAGGCAGTTTACGGAAGTTAGTAGAAGCCACGCGGATAGAGAAGGGGAAGCAGAAGTGCAGGCTTACCAGAGGTTGGCGACGGTGACAGAACTCTCGTAGACGACAGAGCACCGGCGATGTCAAAGGGCGGAAAACCAAAAGATTACGCAACGGCAGGAAGGTAGCAGAACAAGAAGCGCGCGAGTCGAAGGAGAGAAGAAGAAAATTTGGGAGAGATTTTAAAAACCGTTCTACGGGTGTTTAATAAAGAACAGAAAGTAGCTTTATATATGGACGATATGACAGTTTCTAGAAACTGAACAGGATACGTTTTAAAGAGGTGCAACGAATGGGGCTCCTTCGGGCAGACTATTTGGTCAGAAGCCCTTTGAAATTTCGATGTCCATGATTTATGCCCGGATGGCCAGTATGGGGGGACTAGATTTATTTCCAGCCATATGCGGATGACCTTTAGGTATTACCCTATGAGAAAACAAAGTGTCCAGTGGATATAGCCAGATATTGAAGTGCCACCATAGGGCTTATTCTTCTAAGCCCAATGGTGCAGGAGGCATCTGTTTACACCTAAAAATGGGTTCGGCCTATTTTTACTGTTTTGGGTCAAAAACCCAAAGCCTAAAGAAAATTCATGATTCAAAGTCCATTAGAGTTCAGTGTCCAGCATGAGAGAAAGATGTGATAGAGTTTGATTTGGAGTAGAAGACCGGGAGTCCGAATTTAAAGAAAGGATAAGAGGATAAAGTTATGGACATCAGCTAACCTAATCTCCATCGGATAAGATCGGGATTATTTGAACTTTACCTTTATCCAGTGGGA
The DNA here is from genome assembly GCA_027563595.1 of Erythroxylum suave. Taxonomy (NCBI): domain Eukaryota; kingdom Viridiplantae; phylum Streptophyta; class Magnoliopsida; order Malpighiales; family Erythroxylaceae; genus Erythroxylum; species Erythroxylum suave. The sequence goes on along the minus strand of JAOSBN010174913.1, from coordinate 15,749 downwards.
TAAGCTTTATCAAGATTACATATTTGAATTGAGACACTCATCGTCGGTGGCTATAAATAGGGGCTTTGAAGAAGAAAGAAGATCGAACCTCTGACAAATCAAAAGTTTGATATCCCAGCAAAATTCTTGAATTCTTTAGCTCTTTATTTCCGGCAATCATTTTATTTTTTCCTAGCCTAGACTTTTTCTTTCAATTGTTGTTAGCTTTTCTTTCAATTTTTAGTCATTGCGTTTTGCCAAATTGTTTACCAATAAAGCAAAGTTCTTTCTGTTAGATTCTTGTCCCTTTTCTAGCAATACATAGTCGTTTTAAAATTTCAGTCAGATTACGAGGCGCAACAAATTGTTTTATTTTTTCCTAGTTTGGAAATACTTAAAATTTCTGGCACGCTTACAAACACAACAAAAGGCTATGTGTTGTCCTTTAGTCAAATAAAGGCCAAACTCAAACATTAGAAATCAAATACTGTTATTTAGGGATTCATGTTATGTTATGTACTGTTTAATGAACATTAGTAGAATTAATCATACATTAGTTAGCTAGAATATGATCAAATTGATGCTCATTCTTCTATGGTCTCTTAGTTCTTTTCTTCCTTATTACACACTATACAATATGCTGCCTTTTATCTGTTATTGGAAATTTTCAAGTGAGATAATCCCACATAAGATTTATAATTCATTGTCATCAATTTTTAGGTTAAGATATGATCTTCTAGTTATATATGGTTCAATTCTTTTCCAAAACCCCCTCAAAACCCTTCAGTTGCATTAAAGTAAAGTTGACAAAGCCCAAGATATTCATCGATTTAGGTTGGTTGTGTTAGCTAAAGATTAATGATTAACGATTTTGATGATAATTATATAATATCTCAAATTTTAAATTGGATTTTTTTCCTTGTATGATTAATGGTCTTATTCTCAAAAGGGAATAAAAAATAAGAAATACGTTTTCTTTTTTTGAACTTTATGAACGTAACTCATTAAAAATGGTTTATCCAAAAGGATCTTATTAATTATGAAGGATGTATATTAGCTCGGTGATTACTGGAAGATTTTTGGCAAAGATGAAATCGAACTTATTCAAATTTAAATCCATCTAATTGAATAAAGATGCAAGTGAAGTAACGACTAGTTGAAGAAATTGACTATTTAAGGAAGAGCTAATGTGACTATGAACAACAATTGAACAATACAAAAGCTTGAGAAGCAACATTGTCAAAACTCATCACTATAAGAAAAATATTGTTTTGCGACGGAAATTACCAACGGAAAACATCAACAATCCACCGGAAAGTAAGTTTAGTGATGAACTTTATTGAAGGACAAAGGCATCGGAGAAATGACCATAGCTAATAATTGCTGACAGAATAGCATTTTTTGTCGGTAAATTTACCGATAAACAATTAAATTGCCATTGGTAAATATATCGACGGACAATTAAATTGCCGTCGGCAAATATATCAATGGTTTATATTGACCGTCGATAAATTTACCGACAGATGATATTATTCCGATGGAAAATGTACAGACGGTTTCTCATTGTGACTGCCGGTGAATTTACTAACGATTTGCTCATTTTAGTCAGTATTTTGTTAAAAACTTACCGATGGTTAGGTTCCGTCGGTGATATGAGGGACGATGTTCTTTCGTAGCAAAATTTAGCGACAGAACCTGTTATTCCGTCTGCAATTACCGATGGTTAGTTGTTTTCCATAGGTAAAAACAATTATATTTATCGACAGATAAACGATCTTTCGTTGATAAATCAACCAGAAATTTTTTCTTATAAAATATTTGTCAATATTTTTTATTTGATGATATTATGATTGATACATAATGTAAGCAGTTATAAATTTAATAGTATACATTTAATTTGTTTGAACAGAAATTTGATTGATGATTTAAAGTTAAAAATATATTAGCGTCTGTTTGGTTGAGCTTTTGGGGAGTAAGCAAGCATTTTTTTCCACCACAAAAGTTATTTTTAAGAAAAATGAGTGTTTGACCGTAAAATCTAAAAGCACTTTTTCAATAGAAATGACTTTTTTAGAAGCTAAAATACAACTTTTTAAGAAGCTCAAATTTGGAGCTTTACAAAAAAGCTCTTCTCAGAAAAGCTGTATTGATATAAGCCCATCCAAACAGGCACTTAATTGATATTAAAAACATTACATTATACATAATAAGTATTTGTAATACAAATTAAATGATCAAAAGTACACTATTGATCTGGAGACGGTAGATGCTCTGGTTGGTGCAATGAGGTCCTACCCCTATCCTTCAACTCATCCACCTCATTACGGAGTTGAGCTATGTATTGCGTGGATTGTTACAACTGATCCATCGACTGTTGCAACTGAGTCGCCAATATCTGCACTATGCTCTGAAGCTCTTGCACTTTATTAGTTGTGGACCTCCTACTAGATGTTGCTATACTGGACGTAGAGGATTGCGAACAACATGTGTTCGCAAATGAATCTAAGCCAAATATCCTCCCACGACAGTCCTTACCACCCTCTGCGTGAAGATAAGTTTCAGTCTCATCAACATCTTCAGACTACTAAGACTGTCGTTGAATGCTTTCTTATATTTGGTCCTATCTGAAAGCAATATTTACATTAGTAAGTGATAATTATTAAGCATAATTAATATTAAACTATAAATTTGACATACATTGAGTTCTCTACGATGACTGTTGACGAATGTCACATTATCATCTTTCTTACATTGAGTGTGCAAAAATAGCTGACGGGATGTATGTTTCATGCCCATAAACTTTTCCTACATAAGAATAAAATGTTATAAGTGAATTTGAATTTATAAAAATTTCAGCAGAGTTTCCTCTATTTTTATGACATCTATCCCTTGTTGAGCAAAGTAAAAAACTAAAAAACACAGTCATATATGGCACTAGACATTTAAAACATTATCATTCTCAACAAGAAGCATATATTTTCATTCCAAAATTCACACATAAAATTCAATTGAAATATAGCAAAGTAAATAAATGAGAATATAAATGTAAAGTGTAGATACTTACAAGTCTTGGTGGGTAATAGATCCTCCCGTTTGTATGGAAAACTCTGTCCCTTCAGTCCTCCATATCTGTTGGCTGAATTACGCTCTGAAATAGACATTGCCTTAGGTGATGTCCAATACTACTAGCAACGACTCCATATTTCTTTAGAAATATAAGGCGATCGTACACCGACCCTGCGTGTTGTAGCAACAAAGTTTCGATAACATGTATGCGCTCGTCTCTCCTATATTTTATAGATGATTGTGTCAAATTGAGGTTCCTAAAAAAATTATTCTGAAACAAAAAGAAAAACATTCGATAAATACTTATGATGTAATAATATTTATCTAATTAATGTATAAAGCTGTTAATTAAAAAAGAAAATAATAATTCTTGTCGTGCCTCAAACTCATGATAGTAAAATTTCCTTGTCGCCTGAAAGATATTCTTCTATACATAACCCTCAGGATCAATCTTCTCCTTGAATTTCGATATCACATTTCGTGAGCAGGGTCTAGATGAAAATAACCTAATATTAAAACAAATAAATTTATACCATTTTTAAAATTTAAACCTATAACTTAATTATAAACATATAATGTTTCATGTATTTTCACTTACATATTATTGATAATTGCGATGTATTTTCTTCTATCGGGTCCCTTAGCTCCAGGCTGGTGCTGTCTCCTTCATTCGCATTGTTTACCCCTAATATCTCTGTTGGTATAGGGTTAGTGAATGATATAGGGGTGGTGGATGGTGTAGGCTCATCTGTAACTGTGGTAGGTGGAGGGGAAGGAGGTGATTCAGCTTCAATTGCTACGCCATAAGATGCTTCACCTGTATTGTAAGTATCTCCGAATAGTGGTCTGAATTTTGGTCACAACATATCCTGTCTTCTCTTTGGTGGCATATTTCAACTTAAAATTAATATTTGATTGAATTTTGTAGAAATATTACAATTTAGTTTCAATATTTTATACAATATATTAAAAAGGAAATAATTGATTTATTGAATATAATATTCAATTACAAACATAAATTAATCATTATCATCACTGAATTGTAAATCAAAATCATCTTCTTGTTCTAAAGAATTTGAATCAAACTCGGGCTCTTCTTCAGATCTCTAGCCCTCCTCATCCTCTCTAGATAAAATTTCAACATATTTATTATATAGATCGTTCATAGTTTCATTATCCTCATATGTGACAGATGCATTTATTTTATAAGCATCTTCTGAAATGCTTCACTTTTAATTCTCTGTTCTCCTTTTCCACGTGATTTAAGAACACCTCTAGGTTTAACCTTGTAAATAGCTAACCAATCTAAGTTATCTTGTTGTAAGTTAGGAAAGGGGACATAATACACTTGGATCGCTTGAATTGCCAACATGAGAGGTTCAAGATGTCAAAATCTGCTTCACTTGTTGATTTCAACTAGATTGTATCAGCTATGCACTTTTGTACCAACATTTGGAGTTGGATTAAACCAGTCAGACTTAAATATCACACTTCACTTTATTAGCAGTGCAAGGTACTTAATTTCAAGTATCTCAAGAATTTTTCCATAATAATCCATCAATTCTCCCTGTATTCAAACTCCACTATTTAGTATTGCCATGCTATGACCATGATATTCTGTATGATATTTATAGCCATTAATTAAATACACTAGATATGATTCAACTGTTCGTAAAGGTCCTTTCGCAAGATCACATATGAACTTATGGGTTGGGTTGGGTTCTTCTTCAAGATTTTCTATATTTTCTTGAGAGTTATAACCGGTTGCATCATAAACCATTTGCATGTAAGGATTTTCATTTTCATCCGCATTATTTGTTCTAAATCAAATCCCCCCTTTAAACTAATTTAAGCTCACTAACGATTGTGCTTCATTATCCCTTCAGGTGCTACAAATCAATGGTTCCCTATGTTGTGTCCACTCAAAATAATTTATGACAAACCCTCTTCTCAACAAATGCCCATTCACTTCAACAATAGGAAGGAAATGAATGTGTTTGCACTTTTTACATGGACGTATGATCTTTAGCCCATCTATATATGTAGGTTGAGAACAAAGCTTCAACTACCTCAACAAATTTAGGATTAATGAAACCATCACATGATAATCGTCTATACATCCAAGATCTATCAACATTACTCATTTATGCAAAACTATTAATTTTAAATAATGATTCGATAGTTAATATCCTTCATGGCACCCCAACATTTATAGAACATCTAAACTTTACACATCCCCTAAGTATTAACCAATTAAATTAATCACCTACAATTGATTTCAAAACTATGGTATATGGCATTGTTTACACCTATGAATCAAGAAAACAAGTTCTCATTGAGACTCCTAGGCTCATGGAATTTTTCACCGATAAGCCTCACCAGAACTGTATCACGGATTTTTAGCCTATACTCTGTCCTAGGGGTTTATTATGGAACGAATTGTCTTGTCTATAAAACATATTAATTCCTTGTGTTAATACTATGTTTACATTAATGACATTGAAGTTGAAGTATTAATCGATCAAATTAATCACTTATAATTAGTCGATTGAATTAATCACCTACAATTGATTTCAAACTCATTCCACATACAGTAAATACTTAGACTATTAAAGAAGAACATAAAAACTCATCAATGATTATAAGAATATTCTAAACAACAACACAAATTTAAGAACTCCTTTGTATTCACACAAAATCCAAAGGTATCATAATCATATTGTTAAAGCAATAAATATGGTAAATATTAGTTGCATGATTAAACTGAATAGATCGACAACTTCAGACTACAATGAAGAAAGATGAGCAACGCTCTTCAACACAATATAGGGCTTGCAAAAAAGAATGTGAAATATTTAATATAATACTTGTACTAATACAACAACAAAAACTAATGTAAGAAAAAATATAGAACACATCAATTACAAGACAACCAAACTTCTCAAACACTTGCAGGATAATTTTCATATCAGAGGATAAAATATAGTTTGAAATGGTCAAGTCCTTTGGAGAAATAACCAACTATAGAATTTCATCGTTACATTCAACAAGGTCATTATTTTGACGAAATTGACTGATTGATTGGCGAATATAGGTAATGTTGGAAGACAGAACCAACACAACGTGTTAAGAGTAGAAGAGGCCAACTCATTACAAACACAAGGTGCTAAGAGTATAAGAGGCCAACTCATCTTTTTATTATTTGTACCTTAGTCTACATTAAATTGGCAATATGAGAACATAAAAGGTGGAATCAATTATGCTCGAGAACAAAGGTAGGATAGGTCCATGCCTTCACAACTCAACCATACAAAACACATTCATAATATCTCTTTAAATATTAAAATGAAAATGAAAGCATGCATTCAAAAGATATTAAAAACTTATATGTCAAACAATTATACAAATAATAGGAAAAGAAACTTATAAAACCCCTATTATTAATATAAAAATATTATGACAATAACATGTAAACATTAGGAGCTTTCAATTCCTCTCCAACTGGGACAAATCAACTTTTCTAAATAAAAGTACAAATGTATGTATCAAACACACAATGAGCAAAAGCAAAGAATTTTATATTTCTTGTTTATTAACACATAAAGTCTCTCCATCATGTCAGGATTCCTTTCGTCAATTTTAAGCTTTTACTAATGATATGATTTGAATATCAAACACACAACGAGAAAAATCAAAGAACTACTAAGGCAAATCAAGTATTTCCAATATTATTTACAATCCCTTGTATGTACACATAGCTTGGTGTATTATTCTCTTTCCCACATAAATCAAGTATTTCCCTCTCATCCCCTTTACACCATCATTTTGAATGAATGAAAAAAACAAAAAGAAAAGGACAAGGAGAAGCTCTACTTTTAGGCAACAACAAAATGGTCTACTTAGCTTCTCAAGTTAGCTACTGTTCTTCCAATTTCTAGGTAGTAGTGTTGACTATTGAATTGGCATCCTTTCCCTCGCGAAATCACATGGGACAAATATGAACATTTTCTTTATTTCATTCATTTATGTATAGAAAGACACACATCCATAAAGTTAACACCACCCTGGTCCCCATTAAAAATCGCTTGACATTGGTACACCATCCAAAAAGATAACATATATGATTAGTGTATGGTGAATTGACTAAGCACCATGAATAAAGTGAGAGGATCCATAATCAAAATCTAATATACATGTTATACAGCAACTTGTGTCTAGAGACATTAAATCACTTATTCTTCAAATATGACTATACACTAATCATTTGATTGAAAATTTAGCAATTGTCTCACCAATATTTGTTACAAGATTACTTGCTCTGTAAGAGCTATGAGGATTCTTCTGGATTTAATAGATCCACGGAAATAGATATCTCTTACAAAAGAAAAAGAATCTCTGGATTTAATCAAAACCAAGTGAGATAGATCATCTCACTTTATTACTTACAAAAACATAAACAAAGAGAGTCAAATTGCAAGTTATGTCAATGCTAATCTTAGTGAGTGGTGATTATCAATGAATACAATAGATTACTTAACCAGTAAGTAGTGAGTAGTGATTATCAACGAATATAGTCTATCTCATTGTTATATCTTGATATGTAAAATTCATAGGAAATATTGTACAAGTAAAAGAATAATTTTTTTAATAAACTTATTTAAGAAGCCTAACAATTTCTTCCATTTATTTATGTCATTGTCATCTTCTTTTGGTTTCAATTTCACTTGTTGAATAAAATTTAAACTAAAAAGCAAAAATCTCATTTTTAAATGCTTAGATAGGAAACTAGTAAGTGTTTGAACTGACCAACCTGATAACTCATACACATAGTAAGTTGATATTGTTATTTCCCTCCTCTTCTTTTTATATTATTTGTATGTTAATATTTTGTATTTTTATTTGACTCATCAGACATGGCATCCAAGTAAACACTTGTGTTGAAATTGTTTTAATCATATATTATTAGTTTACGTGTTTTTCATAGTATTAGGATAAGCTTACTACGGTGTGAATTGTTTGTAGATATGCTTTGACTTTCATGATTTTGTAATATATAGTTACAGTACTTAGTTTGATGTGTTTGAATTCTTTTTATTCTTATAACTAATAAAAAAAGAAAAACTATTATTAGATTAACACTTCTTCCACAAGAATGGTAGAAGAACATAGTAAATACAAAATGAAAGGTATTCGACAAATGTTGGGTTGTTTCTACTCTTTACGTTTTCTTTATCTCAAAAAATTACTCACAACATAAGGCAAGTGCACCTATCATTTAGTAATAAAAAATGGTGAATAAAGTATCAATCTATTGAAGAAGTAGGAGGAATTCACCACATTCTCCTAATATTACCTAGTCTATTAAAATAAAAGGGATGATTTTATTGATTGATAATTAAACACTAAACTTAAACCTAGATCTAGGCGAAGTATACAACTACTAGAGATAGAATAAAGCTTATAATTAAGTAAAGAAGTAGAAATGAATGTCACCTAGATAAGAACTCTTCCTAGTATCTTAGGTGTCATGATTCAATTAACCTAGAATGGATAGTTAACAGTCAAAATTTGTAAGTAAAATTGTTCTATCTTAAGTTATAACTATCTATTCTCTTGTTAGTTAACATGTATCTCTACCAAGTTAACACCCTCTTGAAAACTTTGAAAGTTGTGAAATTCTATAAAAAGTTTGTCTATCACTAAAATGGTCATATAGGTATATCTTTGGCACCTCATTCAACCCCTTCTATGTTAAATATGGTATATTCATAAACAAACTCTCTCTTACCATTTATGCTTGAATAGGTAAATTTTATTTGCTAACATAAGAAACTATGCATTAAGATCAATCAAAGGTAATACAAAGAAATATATCCCATTTATAAATAAAAATAAATAAATATAAAGATAAATACTAGGATTCCCACCTATCTAAATATATTTGATAACCAACATCGTTATGTTTAAGCCAACAAATATAATAAATTAAATCAAAAATAGAAAAAGTTCTACAATTGATCTTAATATTTTGTAGTAGGTTATGTATTGTTGAGATGATTCTAGTCTTTTATTTTTCTTAAGGCGATTTCTTAATGCTCCTCTGGTTTGATACTGTCCCCTTTAGTAATTAACCTTAACTTTAGATTGAAAGAAAATGAAAGGAATCTAAAACTGCTTATAAAATAAGGATTTTGGAAATTTTTACAAAGGGTAAACACCGATGTAGACAATCTTTATAAGGCATGGTCATACCTAAAGTTGTGAATCTTTCTGCTTATTTTTAAACAATCATATGAATTTGTTAAACCTTGATATCGTTCTAATACTTCAAAACTCAAAACTTGGAAGTTTAGTACCTCTTTCTTATCCTTCTATAGCATCTTGAATCATTTAATTCCGTGATAAAGTGAAAGAATTATAAACAATTTAAGAAACATTGTTGAAGTTCTCTAACAAATCTTTTTGAAGCCAAAACATTGTGTTTTCTTCATATTTATAGATTTATGGTAATATGCAATAAAGATGCTTAAATGAAAGTAATTTAACCCCAATTAACGTGTAAGATACAACCTATTAAAGCCTAGGTTAATAAGTAGTTAAAAATCCATAATAAAACAAAATAAAGCAATTTTATCTTATTTTATCATGTTATTAAGCTAATGCAATCAACTCACAAGATGATATCACTTTTAATGGATCAACTCATTCGCCCCATTCACCTTACCTAATTTCCCTAAATTTCAACTTACCAAGCTAAATACTTGGACTAAATGCATATATATAACTAAGTCTTATAATAATCATTCCCTAGCATATAATTTGTACATTATCCTTAATATATTCATATATAGCACAAAAAATAAATGAATTAATGTATGCAAAAGGTGGAGAGAAAAAATGTAAAACCAAATTAAAGGAAGAACATCTCATTAAAGTCCAAATTCATAACCTAATTTAGTAAATTCTACAAATTAAATACATTCATACCCTAATCAACATATTCAATTCAGCTAACCCAATCAACATATATACCCTAATCGTCATTACGAAAATATTGCCGCATAACCTAATAAACACAGTCGACGAAGAGGAGACACTCCAGATAGTGACAAACGGTGAGGAGTTGACAATGAGGAGTGAATGACGTGGCAATGAGAGCAAACGCACGACGAGGACAGGACAGCGACGAGGAAAAAGATGAAGAAATAGAGGAGAAATGGAGAAGGAAGGTTCGGAGATACTTTAACCCCCAAATTGGAACGACATTGTTTGGTATTAAACGAAACAATGCTGTTTTCAATTTTTTAAAATGATTAATAAGAATTTAATGACGGAAGTTAATTTTGTCAGAAAATCACCAACAGAACACAAAACCGTCGATAATAAACCGACACTGCGTAAAATTCACTATTGGAAAACATATCCTTCAGTAAATTTCTGACGCTATTTAATTGTGGGAAACATTCCCAGCTAATTTACCGATGATTGTGGAATTAACATCACTATATTCCAACGGTAAATTTGCATGAATGTTTTCCCTTCACCTTTGCCAACGATATGAATGTTTCCCTTCACCTTTGCCAACGATAATTTTATCCATCACAAAATGAAAATTTTCACGATAGTTTTACCAACAGATATTGATTTTCTGTCGGTAATTAGCTACAAAATTATTTCTGTTGGTAATTTTCCATCGCTAATGTGTGCTTTTCTTGTAGTGATAAAAAAACATATACAATCTTGAAAGTGATATCTTTGTAAAAATTCTCTTGTGCGTTAGAAGGTAAAATTCTGTTGAAAGAGATTACTGAAGCTTATATCAAGCAAACCTCATTTTTATTTGAGAACCTATAAAGGCTAGTGAAATACTATTAGTGTGGAAGGTTGAAGAACCTTGAAAAATATTAACTTGTAAGCTTGGAGAGACTCGTCAAACTGCTACTTAATTTTATAGTGAAACACTCATGTTGGATACTTGGGGACTAGATGTAGGCTTAGGTTGTAAGCCTGCATCCTTCTTCTCTCTCTCTCTCTCCTTAACTTTTATATTTCTACATTATATTATGAGTGCTTATTTCAGTAAGAGGCTCCTTCACTTTTATAATAAGTCCCTTTTGTTTTAAACTTATTGATGGTTCTTTTAAGTTTTAACATAATCTTTTATTTTTAAATTGTTTTAGTATGATTCATCATTCAGTAGGCTCCTTTCATTTAAGCAGGGTCCTAACCTACAAAAGACTCCTATTGCCTAATAGACTCTTGTTGTTTAAAAAGATTCATCAGTTGATAGGCTCATTCTATTTTTTATTCGTTAATAAGGTTCAGTTTTTTATATGAATTGAAAGTAACTTGCGAATTTTTTTAATCCCGCGCAATTCACCCCTCCTTGCATGTGTTTGCTTTTATCTTCTGGTATCAAAGAGAGGTTTCATATTTTTGTGTTTTATAGCACGCGATAAATCATGGAAAACACCTTGAGAAGTTTTGAAGGACATTCCGTCTCAAAGCCGCCTTACTTCAGTGGAAACAACTACTCATACTGGAACAAATGCACAACTAAATCCTAAGGCAAAACATCACCTAATAAGTGTGTTGTCTTTAGAAGAATATGAAAAGATATCATACTACTCTACAGAAAAAGAAATGTGGGACTAAATTCAAGTTACCTTTGAAGGGATAACTGAGGTGAAGAAACATATTATAAGTCTCTTAGTGCATCAATACAAAACTATTAGTATGAAACAGGGGGGACCATTGACGAATTCTTCAGACGCTTTAACAACATCATCAGGACCTTAAAGAACTTAGGAAAAATATATCCCAATGATAAGCTTGTAACGAAGATTCTGATATCACTATGAAAGGGATGGAGACCTAAGGTGATAACTCTTAAAACGACAAAGGATCTAGACACTATTTCGCTCGATTGGCCATAAAGAAATTTGATGATCCATGAAATCGATCTTAGGAAAAATGAAGGATCCTCCTGTAGAAAAGGAATGGCACTAAAAACAACTGACGAATCATACAGTGATGAAAGTGACACTAAGTTGCAAATATATGGAGATGACAAATTCAAATTTATGGTCAGAAAATATGCTCACTACCATAAAAAGAAGTTAATGAAGAAAAGAGAAGGTAACAGGAAAGCAGGAAACAATAGGTTTCTATTAAAAGGTAGCAGTAGCAATTGTAATACACAAAACAATCAAATCATATGTTATCACTACAAGATGCCTGGACACACAAGACCAGAATGCTCTCTTCTTCAAAATGATAAGTTAGAAAATAGAAAATCCAGAAAGAAAGTGATGACTAGAGCTTAGTCAGATGACGATTCTAAAAACTTTGAAGAAGAAGAACTAAAAAAAGTCAACAACATTTGCTTCATGGCTGAACTAGGAGATAATGAGGTATATCATTTTGACTCTGATATTGAAGTTGATGAACTAAAGAATGCATATCATAAATTGTATGATCAGTACAAAAGGTTAATAGTGAAGTATTTCAAAGAAGTTGAGAAGTTTAAGAGTAATGATGCATCCTGAAGAGTAAGATTAAATCAGTGCTACCACGAATGAGAATTTTGCTACTAGGAATATGTCTCTTAAGGTTGACTATAAGCAAAAGTCTCTAAAAAAGAAGTTCTGGAAGAAAGAGTATTTAAGTTGAAAAATAAGCTATCAAAACTAATTCTAATAAGGTAAGATAGTTAGAAGAAAAAGTCGCCGTCTTAGAACTCGAAAAGGAAAAAAGTGATGAAAAGATTTTATCTCTAGAAAAAGATCTAGAAAATTTTGTGATGGAAGGAAGAATCTTGATGGATTGCTTGGTAGTGGTAAATGCTTTTTTACTAAGGCTAGAATAGGATACAATGAAAATAACAATGTCAAGCCATACAAAAACTTCTTTGTTTAATCCAATAGCAATTATAGCCAAGATAGCAAGAACCTATTAAGTGGCAAAAATCATAACAACTATCATTCATCTATTTTGTACAATTACTATGGTAAACATGGTCACATTAATCATTCTTGTAATTTTAATAAAAAGAAATTATCTCAGATGTATTTTTGGAGACTGAAAGGTCAAACTACTAACCCGAAAGGACCCATAAAAATTTGGGTACTTAAAATAAGACAATGCTTTTATGCTAATATGTTTCAAAACTGAGACAAGGCTAAAAGCTTTTTTGGTAAGGCTAGAATAGGATAGAATGAAAATGACAATATCAGGCTATATAAAAACTTCTTTGTTAAATCCAATAGTAGCTATAGCTAAGAGAGCAGGAACCTACTATGTGGAAAAAATCATAACAACTATCATTCGTCAATTTTGTGCGATTATTGTGGTAAACATGGTCACATTAGCCATTCTTGTAAGTTTTGTAAAAAGAAATTATTTCAAATGTATGTTTGGAGACTAAAAGTGTAACACCCTGTGTTAGAGGTTAGAATATTGAGGAATTTCAGTGCACTTTATGCTTTGCATAATTGAGTTTTCACTTATATATGCATATTCAATTTTGGACACTTACAAATAATTGTACATGCATTCATTGACATTTTTCTAGGTATAAGTGATATTTTTAGTGATTAAAGTATGAATATTGGATTAAATGTGTTACAAATTTATTTGGTGATAATAGTTGTTATTTCGAAATTTTGGTGAATTATGGATTAATTGTCATAGATTATTAAATTGGTGTGTATTATTATTAATTCTTCATTTTCGAAGACATTTAGGATATTTTGGAAATTTATTGAAAATTTGAGGTATTTTAGATTAAGAAAGAATACATTTTTGACAAAACAAGACTCAGACTTCATTGGCCAATGCGGTTAACTCATCCCAGTCATTATAATCCTCGCTCTGAACCTACATGGGGCAAATCCACCATGCTAGGCATATACCTTAGCAAGTAATAACTAATATATGGATAAACTGACAACTTATCATACTGAATCATGTAAAAGTATATACATGGATTAAACAATAAATCAGACATAATGTATTTCAGAACAGACTTGATAATTAACAGAACTGAATATCATAAGAGGGTATAAACACTTCAGAATCAGAACACAATAATGTTAATGTCATAATCAAACATATATCTAATTAAAAAACCAGATAACTGCTAATACATTTACAGAAGCGAGTAACGGGAATTATATAGAAGAGACCGAAGTCTCGACACCAAAGTGTCTAGGAGAGACTGAAGTCTCGACACCGAAGTGTCCAAGAGAGACTGAAGTCTCCCACCAAAGTGCCACAGGAGTAGTTAGAACTGAAGTGCCACAGGAGCAGCTGAAAACCCTTCTAGGCATGCCTATTTACCCACAACTAGGACTTAATAGATTAAAAAACAGAAACTTTTTAAATTCAAAACACATATCAATCAATGTTTCCATACTGTGGATTCAAGCATATCACATTCTTACAGCTTTCCAAATCATTCAATGATCCAAATCAATAGCAAGAAAAAAAAAAGTCAAAGCTAAACTATCAAAACTTACTTAATGAATTTCTTACAAAAAAATTGACCATCTAAATTACTTACAAAGCTCCTTTATTGCTTATTGCTTCGATGTCCTAGCAATATCTGGAATCAGTTGCTAAAAAAAAAAAGGTTCCTCTAAAATATTTAATTCAAACACATATCACTATTGTACATAATTATGAATTCAATTATGCACATTCATGTATACTAAATATGTATGATGCATGTTCATGACAAATTCCCAATTTCTTATTCTTAATTTTGTCATATAATTAACCAAGTTCATCTAATTTGGTTTAGTATACTGAAAGTTATACTCAAAAGATCTCAGACTGTTCTTATGCTTCAACAGAATTCTTATCCCAAATTCAAATCAGATTCTAAAATTCTTAGATGCAGAATAGAATTTAATCTCTTCATCAAATTTGTAGCCTTATGACTCTAATTTAATTCAAAATAAGAATCACTCCATCTGGAAAACTACAGATCAAAATATAGTCAGAATACCAAAGTATGTTCAGTGAAACCATCCCAGTTATCATACTTTAATATAGTCATATTTTCAACTTAAATTCTTCAATAAATCCATTTTATAAAGTCCTAATTTTTTAGTGTAGATGAAGATTAATGTATTAAGAGTCCATTGGTTCAATTCTCATGTCAATTGGATGTCAGGAGAAGAAGTTATAACCAAAACAATAAAGGATGTTCAAAATTGTCAAACAGCATCGTGCACTACCTTTTATTCCAACTTCTTCCAGCTCTTCCCAAAGTAGACCTTCGGGTCAATCTTTCGTGGTCATTTTGACAAGGAATATGAAGGATTTAGGCAAAAAAGTCTTCTGAAAAATTTTCATTTAAGTCTTAAGTTTCTAATGAAGCTAATTTCATGTAATTTTGTTCAGTATCATTCAAGTTATAATCAAAAACCCACAAACTGTTTTCACACTCTGACAGAACGCAAATTTCAAATTCAAGCCAATTTTCCAGACTCTTAAGAACACAATTAGAATTTGATTCCTTTATAAAAATGTATCTCTATGTCTCTAGTTTACTTTAAAACAAACTCCATCTAATTTTGATATTTATAGATCAAGTTATGCCCTAAAGACAGATGCATGTTTAGTAAAATTCTGCATATCTCAAACTCCAACTCACTTCAAACTTTCACCTAGTTATACACATCTCTGAATCTACTTCT
>JAOSBN010174874.1:0-20016 GCA_027563595.1 Erythroxylum suave | reverse complement strand
TTGTACTAGGTTTTTAGAATTGATGTACAGACAGTAAAAGATGACAGATGTATAAATTTCTGGTTTTGATGAAATGAGATGAAGAAAATTTTGGTTTAAAAAACATTATGATTTTTATACTGATGTTTTATTATGATTCCATGTGAGGTGTTTGAAGTGATTGATCGTAGTTCACTCTTATCATAGGATATGTATCGGAATGACCTGCGGGCATCCCGGTGTGTACCCTGTGGTGAGGAGGTGCTACAAAATAAGTTCAAATGGACTTACTTTCCTGTCTCCCACAAATATCACCTTTTCACCCTTATCAAGTACAAACTCTACTGTCTTCTGTTGACAATTCAAATTGGTGCTATATTTTTCTAAAGTGTTCATGCCTAAAATCACATCCATTCCCTTCATCTTCAATGGCATTAAATCCACCACTAATTTTACCTCACCAATACATATTTAACACTCCCGATAAACATAACTAATAATAACATACTAGCCAATCGGGGTGTTAACCATCAAAGGACTATCTAACGTACTCAAATTTTTATCATGTAAAATAATACTTGTAGAAATAAAAGAGTGGGTAGATACCGAATCAATCAAAACAATAATGTCAACGTGAAATAATTTAACCATACCACTCACAACCTCTAGAGTAGTTTCTACTTCCTCCTTACTCATTGCAAATACCCTAGCTGGTACTTGCCCTCTCGATTTTCTGTGAAGATTTACCTTTTTGGCTCTATTAGAACTACTCACTTCAGTTACAGACTTAACTTCCACGGTCTCAGACCTCTTTGAATCTTGCCTCCAAGTCCTTGTCTGTCTAGCATACTATGGACATTCTCTGGCCATGTGTCCTCTCTCTCCTCAATTAAAGCAAGCTCCAGTCAGTCAATAACAATCACGTTTAAGGAATTTTTCGCAATGATCACATTTTGGAAAGGATGGCTTAGTCCTCTCCCCTTTTCTGCTGCCTCCCTCAATCAAGGCTTGAAGAGAAATAGTTCTCATTGGTTTGGGTCTACTTAAACCTATGCTCTTGACCTCAGACGGTGAAGGTAAAGTCTTGGCACTCCTCCCCAGCATAGGCACACTAGTGCTCTTGACCTCAGACGGTGAAGGTAAAGTCTTGGCACTCCTCCCCAGCATAGGCACACTACCTCCCCTGCTAAGTTGTTCTCTTCCCTTCCTCTTTCTGTTCATTGCGCTCTTTATGTTTTCTAAATTCTCTACCCTTAATATAGCTTCTACTAGTTGAAAGTTGCAAAAAATTTACACGACCACTTTTTCTCTTATAACCAAATGCAATCCTACTTCGAATCTTCGGCACTTAACTGCTTCACTCATCATCAACTCAGCTGTATATCTAGACAATTATGAGAATTTGTGCTTATACTTGCTCACAGTCATCTCCTTCTGGGTGAGACTCTGAAACTCCCTCTACTTCTGCTGGATATACACCTCAGACAGGTCTTTTTCTTGTAGGCAACTTGAAAATTTTTCTAGGTTAACGTTGGCAACTTTAATTGGCTCGTTGGTACATTTTCCCACTAATGAAGGGCATCTCCTTACAGTAAACTCGTAGCTTACACAATCTTTTCGTCATCTTCACAGTCCATTTGCTCCAATATTCTTTCCGTCTTCCTTAACCACGTTTCAGCTTCCTCAGGATCAGTTGTTCCATAAAAGTCCACTGCGCCATACCTCCTCAGCTTATCAAATTTTCTTCCTTTCTTGGATGAGGTAGGAGTAGACGTGGATGGCATCTGACCTATCGCTTGTACAAAAGCCTAAGCAAAGGCTTGAAACATTCTTCTACGACTGAACAGGTTAGGTGCTTGTGTTTGAGGAAGGGATGAATCTGGCATTTGAGGTGAAAAGGGCTCGCTATCCTACCCTATAGTTGCCTCAGCAATCACTGGGGCTTTGGACTTGTTAGTACCCTCCTCTCATGGTAGAGAATCAGGTGCAGCAGATCCTTGCAAAACTCCTCGTGTTCTTCGACGAGGTGGCATTTTACTCCTTCAATAAAATATTAACATGATATGCATGTCATTCAATGCAATCAATCAATTTAATATTGCAAACAATTAATTCAGTAGTAGCAATAATTTAACAAGCTTCAAAATATAACATATTCAAAAATCCTTGAAAACCTTGGGCTCTGATACCAAAGATGTTGGCCTCAGGTCTTCGTTCCTATTTGGTGGCGACAAGGTGCCAAAAATTTGGGTTACCTCTAAAATAAAAATAATTATAAATAAAATTAATATCAAAATAAAAATAATTTAATCCCTTGGTGGGAGCAAAACAAATACACAAACAATTTAATCAAAATATCCTAAAATCAATTGGAAAAGAAAATAAATTAAAAAATCATGAATTAATATAAACAAATAATAATAAAATAAATAAATAATTTACTAAATAATTATGTAATTAAATAAAATTCATAGGAGGGGTAGAACAATTACTCAACAATTTAATTGAATTAACATAGAATAAAATGGACATGAAAATAAATTTATTTAGGAATTAAAACAAATAATCCACAAATGAATTAGGAAAATTAAACAGAAAATCAAAAGAAGAAGAGTCACGAGAGTGAATCTTAATTCTCACACCCGTGAGAATCCAAGAAATAGTCACGGGAATGAGAAAACTATGGTTCATCGCGGTCATGGTTCAGTGAATGGTGATAGAGAATCAGGTTTGTTGTGATCGTGCTTACTTTTTGATTGCAAAACCAATTTCGAAACTTTATAACTTTCAATCCAGAAATCAAAAAATTACAAACTTTGTGTCGTTAGAAAGCTAAGAAAAAGATCTATAACTTTCATGCAGACAATTTTGTTAAGTTTTTCTTGGACCGATACAGTTTATTCCTTAAAGTGTTAGATCACATTTTTTCCTATTTTCCTCTCTTCTTCCCAGTATCAACATACATAACCAAGAGACCCGAATCTAACATTTAAATTCATACATACAAAACTCACCATTAAACAATTTACTTAAAGGAAACCCATCTAAAGATCATCACACAGCCAATAAATTCATTCCTAACCTCAATGACAACTTAACGGAAAAGAAAATTCTGAACATATATATATATAAACAAATATAAGAGAATCTCTCCAACTTTCACTGTCAATTTTCAACAAAACAGAGATGAGACAACTCTTCATACTTCTTATCAGAAACCACCCCAGTAGCTTAATACAACAATTACAATCTCATAACCTCATGCATGATATGCTCTTAAATAAGAAAAGATTCTAAACTAACTGGTTACAAAAGTCTAAAATTCTTAAAGTTTGCCCAACTTTACAAGTGCTCAATAGTGATTTGCTTTTTTTTCACCTAAGCAGTAGAAAAATTTGTAGGGTGAACTAGGAAGCTCAGTGGCTAATGTGTTTATAACCAGTGATAACAAGCCTTAAACTAATCTAGCACACACATATATATAAATATATATGTATAACGTTATTTCAATTTTAACAAATCATGATATTTACATTCAAATTTTTAAGAGCCCTATATAAACAGGAATAATTCATCCCACAAACAGATCATAAGAGCAAGTCATAATAAAATCATAAATTCAATCATGCTTTATGCTCAACAATTCAAGATGCAACGCACAAATATAATGGCTCTAGAGAATCCCATAAAATGAAATGGCGAAATCGAAGTTTACACCATAAATGAAATGAGTTCGTTTTTCGGAGCTCATATGCCACAAGCGAGCAACCGATAGAAGGCTTAAGGTCAACATACATGTGACAAACGAAATGATATCTGTCCTGCCCACATAAGCAAATTTTCTGATGCATACACATTTCATAACATATTCATATATTTCATGCTTCTTAGATTTTCTGCTTTTCGCCAATACAGAAATGTAATATCTTTCACATAAACATGATATCACATTCATAGAACGTATTTTTCTCACATCTATATTGAGTAAAAGCAAACATTTAAGTACACATATAAAAAAATAATTTCAGTTCATCATCACAAAACTATAAACTTATTAGCCACTTATTTTCTTTTGCATTCCAAGGTCAAGTTTTTATCTCCTCTTGTTCTTGCCTTTGACTTTTTTGTTCCCTAAGAACAAACATATTTTCATTTAATCACCATACACGAATAAAGCTTCAATAAGAATAAATATTCATGAATGTGCTTAAACTTAATCTATTCTTGAATTATCTAACTAGAAGAACTAGGATCTAGTTAAGGTTTCTAAAAAAATTCTAAGGAGAAGAATTTCAGTTCTCTGCTTTTCTCTTCATTGTCAGCATGTAACCTATCTTCTCTACTTCCTTCTTCTATTAATGCAAAAGAAAAAGATAGGAAATAACTAAATTATTTTCAGCTGATCCCTTTTCTTTCTTCTTCTTTCTCCTTGCTCTTTCCTTCTTCTTTCTCTTTGCTTTGATTTCCACCTTCTCTCCTTCTAGTTTCTTCTCTAACTTTTTCTCTTTTTTTTTCTTAACACTCATGACTCTCTTCTCTTATTGTGTTGTTAGTTTTAGACAAAATTTTATCGTTTCTATCTTACCCTTCCTGATTTAATCTAATTACTCTTAACTCTTCATATTAATTCTAACTCTTCCCTATTAATCTATGCTAACACACAAAAATAATAATAGACCCAATTAAGCTCAAAAATTTTCTAATTCATGAATTCTACTTATATTCAAGCTTGCTAATTTAGTAAAAGTAAATTCTAAGAATATTCGAGGTCCAACACTTTCACTCATGTAACTATTAATCATATAATCTAAAAATATTATTATGTACTTCAGTTGTCAATAACACTAAATTCTAAAACCCAAATATTCAATTTCAAAATCAACTTTAACTTACTGCTCGAAAGCTCAAACCTTTTGACAGTTCAATAAAAAGTAACCATGGGTGGCGTCTATTTCTTCCTCTATTACAATCCTTCTTATTGAACATCCACATATTTATCCAGGATATGTGAAAATGGATAAGTTACCATCATAATCACTTGTTCCTCCCCCATCATCATTATGAGGAACTTTTCTTTCTCTTATATGGATATGCGGCTCAAAATAATGTGAACAAACATACTTACTTCCTCTATTAAATAAGCATTACATATCGAACCTTCTACTCTACCCTTATTTTTGGTATTTTTCTTCAAATGATGCAAATACCTAGATTAGTGAATAGGGATATTGCAATTTTGTTATTAAAACACGTTATTACTTCAATTTAACTATTGACTATAATTATCTCTCAAGCAAATACATCCATCGATATTGAACTGGACCAGTAGGCTTAGCTTTATGTTCTAAATGCATAGGTAGATGCTCCATACAGTCAAAGAAGCTTGGAGGGAATATCCTTTCTAATTTGCACTAATTACTAGAATTTTCTTTTCAAGCTTTTCCATTTCAGCTAAATTTATTTTAGATGACGATAAGCTTTTGAAAAACAAACTTAATTCTGCCATAACTTCCCATACCTTATTTGTTAGCGACTTCCGAAATGCATTTGGAATTAGCCTTTGCATAAACACATGACAATCATGACTTTTCATCCAAATATTTTATACTTCTTCGTGTATACATACCTTGCTAAGTTTGAAACATAGCCATCAGGAAACTTTAGACTTCCCAACCATTCACACAAAATTTCCTTTTGATTTTTGTCCAAACTATAACATGCTTTCAAATATTTATCAGTGCAAAGATCTTTATCTAACTCATTCCTTCTACAAAAAATTTGAAACTACCTTGTGATTTTGCATTGCCTTTTGTCCTCTTTTCAATGTTTATTATGGTATTGAGCCTAATGTCAAAAATATTTTTTTCAATACGCATCACATCTAGATTATGATGTATCAAATTAGTTTTTCATTATATCAAATCCCAAAAAATGCTTTGTTTTCTCCAATTAAAGTTTTTACTAATGCTTGTATAACTTTATTAGCTTCAAATTTTGTAGCTTTCAATAACCCTAATTCATCAATCTCTTATAATATCACTTCACCAGTTTTGTGAGGGGAAGGAGGTGTTTATACCATCCTATTCCTAATGATTTTTTCTTATTTTGTCTAAATGAATGATTTGGAGGAAGAAATTTCCTATGGTTGTCAAACCAATATGTTTTGCCCTATTTGGAACATAAAACGCATCAGAATCATTGCCATAATAAGGACTACCCAATTTCCCTATTGTGCTCCACGTAGACAACATAGCATATTCTGAAAAATCACTAATACTCCACATCAAAGCTACTCTCAACACAAAATTTTGTTTTAGAGACACATCATATGTCTCCATACCATATTCCCAAAGTTGCTGCAATTTAGATATCAATGGTTATAAGAATACATCAATTTTATACTGTGGATTTGTAGCCTTGGGAAAATCATTGTCAAGAACATATATGCCTTATTCATACACGTCTGTGGGGGTAAATTGTAAGGAGTAATTATGATTGGCCATGATGAATATTGTTTACCGGATTGACCAAAAGGTTGGAATCCATCTGTCGATAATCCCACCCTAACATTCGACTTTTAGTTGCAAACTCATAATGGGTGTTATTAAAATGTTTCCATACCAGTGCATCTCATGGATAACTCAATATTCCATCTTCCTATTTGTGTTCATTATGCCATCTCATATGAAATGCAACAACATCATAATCATATAGTCTTTGAAGTTTTAAAGTTAGTGGGAAATAATACATCTGCTTCCAAGGTAGTAATTTTTATTTCATAGAACTCTTTCTAGTCTTGAACCTAGATTGACCACAAAATTTGCACTCTTGTAATTCCACATCATCTGCCTAATACAACATACATCATAAATTGGAAAAATCAAATTTTTCAATAGGCAAACTAAGACCCTTAATATGTTTCTTAATATTGTAAAAACAATCAACCATTGTATAATCATGAGGAGTTCATTATACCATCTAAGAATTTTATCAAAACTATAATCAGAAATATTCCCTTCAAACTTTACGTTCAATATTTGAGCAATTAAAGACAATTTAGTCATTATCTGACAATTTGGCCATAATTTTTAGTCATCTGAGTGTAGTACGTCAAAAATTTGTTTTACATATAGGTTTAGTTCTTCTTCAAGGTTTTCTATGTTTTCTTGAAAGGTATAATCAACTACATCATAAACCACTTGCATGTAAGGATTTTTAGTTGCACTCACGTTATTTTTTCTAAATCCAATCTCCCCTTAATCTCATCCATATTTATTACAGCGTCTACTTCATTACCCTTAAGATGTTACAAATCGATGGCTCCCTATATCATGTCAACTCAAAATAATTTGGGACAAACCCTTTTCTCAGTTAATGGCCATTGTCTTCATCAATATGAAGGAAACGAATATGTTTGCATATTTTATATGGACCTTTGATCTTTGGGCCATCCATTTATGTAGGTTGAGAACATGTATAATGAATAAAAGCTTCAACTTCCTTAACAAACTTAGGATTAATGAAGCTATCAGGTGTTAATTGTCTACATGTCTAAGATCTAACAACATTACCCATTTATGTAAACTGTTAATTTAAAAATTGATTTCATAGTTAGGATCTTTTATGTCCCCTAAATTTAAAAAATTAAAATTTTACACAAAATCCCCCAAGTATTAGTCATTTGAATTAAACACCTATAATTGATTTCAATACTATGGTAAATGGCGTTGTTTACACTTCTAAATCAAGAAAGCAAGTTCTCGCTGTGAGTCCTAGGCTCATGGAATTTTTCACCGATAAGACTCATCGGAGTCTCAACACAGGTTTCCAGTTTGTATATCATCATAGGAGATTAGTATGCCAAGAATTGTCATGTCTATTAAACCTATGAATTTCTTATATTCGTACTATATTTGAATTAATCACATTGAAGTTGAAGTATTTATGTTTAAATCAATCACCTCTAATTGATTTTAATACTATGGTACATGACATTGTTTACACTTGTGAATCAAGAAAGCAATTTCTCGCTAAGACTCCTAGGCTCATGAAAATTTTCAGGGATAAGCCTCATGGGAGCCGCCTAATGGATTTCCAGCCTATATATCAGCCTAGGGGTTTATTATGCCTCAAATCATCCATATGATCTCAAACTCATTGCACTTATATTAAATACTTATGTAATCATACATCTACTCATCAATTATTCAAAAATAACCCAAACATAAATACTTAAGACTATTAAAGAAGAATATAAAGACTCATTAATGATTATAAGAATATTCGAAAAAACAACGTCAAATCAAGGCCTCCTTTACAGTCATACAAAATCCAAAATGCATCATAATCTTATCAATAAAGCAACACATATGGTAGACATTAGTTAGACGATTTACTAGGATGGATACACAACTACAGACTACAAAGAGGAAGGATGAGGTACGCTCTTCAACACAAAATAGGGCTTGCAAAAAGAATATTTTTTATTTATTATAATACACTTATTCAATAGTTTTGTTATATTATTAATATATTAAAGCAAGCAAATCAAAAAATAAGACAATTTGAGTTTTGATATACAATGCAATATAATGAAAATTTATTATTTAAGCTAAAACACAAACAGGTGATGCTAAATAGTTAACTGGTGAGGATGCACCACTGTTTGAAAATGACTACAATCGGCATAAAAATCTACTTCATCTTAAAGAGTATGCTAGATAAAACAAAGACATTGTGAACATCAATTTAAGTATTTTGAAGTTCAAATCCATCAGGCTTGTTTTTGTACAAGGCTGAAAGAGAAATAGAGTTAGTTTTCTAGAGGGAAAAGGAAAACTAGGGGCCATTACTTGCATTTCCTATAGGCTGTTCCAAATACCAACTTTTTTAGTTTATAAAGTTTTTTTTTGTTATGAAGACCTCTTCCTATTTTTACCCCTATTTTTCACACTCGTTGATAGCTATGTGTCAGAGTGTGTTTTGCTAAGTATTTGACATGTGTTTCTTATGTAATATGTTATTATTCTTGTGTTTTAGGAATTAATTTGTATGTTTTTGTATACTTTGATCTTCATTGTTGTTCTTTTATGTTTGATGCTTATTTCTGGTTAGAATTGATCATTTTGATGTAGGAATGGAGGGTGGCCATCTTTGTGATTGAGCTAGAGACCAAGAGAGGAAAAGAGAAGTAGAGGATTTATAACACAAGAACACATGATTGTGGAATTCATGCCAATTCCTATGATCATGGGATGCCTCACATGAAGATACAGGCATGTTTGATCTATTTTTAGGTTTTTGCAGCTATATAAGGTCATAAACCTCTATAGACGAGAGAACTTTGGTGGAGACTTGCCTCCTTCAGTAAAACACAGGTTTACAGTCTTAGGATAGGTAGAGAATCAAGGTTTTTCATTCGCAATTAGGCAAAGAGCAAACCAACACTAGATTTTTCAGATTCAGGAAAAGAAGAGGAGGAGTTTGATTCATTTAGTTTTCTTTCGTTTTTCTCTTCTAGCATTTGTATAATGGATTATTTGATTGTTGGAGATGTTAATGACATCATGGGTGGATAATTTATTTGTAGAGATTACTTTTGAATTTTTTATTGAACTCCTATTTTGTTGATTGGAATGAATGATGTTTTAGATGAATGATATACTTATACCTTGCAATATGTTGAGAGATTGAGTTGAGTAATTTGTGTATGGTTGTACAATGAGAATCAGCACTCTATAGACCTATATTCATCATGTTAATTGACTAGTTAGAGAGATCTTAGGTAATTAGTTGATTACCCATAGGATAACTTAATAACTAGTTGAATTGGTGGATTGATTTTTTGTAGATTGAGAGATTGCTTAATCATTTCCATTTAATTTGGTTAGGGACAATTAATTACACCCTGAGAGAGGGTAGTTAATACATTCGAACATCTTAGGTGAGGCACAATTCAATTAACAAAATAAAAGGTAGATAAGATAAGGAAAAAGTGATCTCTAGTTATTAAAATCTTGAATTCCAAGTTTCCGCATTTTTGCGTTATCATTTGTGCATTGTTAGTTGTTTTATTTTATTTTATTTTCTAGTTTATATCCATTTAAAAATTTGTCTCTTAAGCCAAGATCAATTTGAATTAAGTGGTGCCTAAACACAATCCTTTTGGTATCGATATCTGCTTTTTAACTATAACTGAAGACCCGTATACTTGTGCTTTCGGGCATAAAACTAGAAGTTTGTTTTGCAATCAACAAGTTTTTGGCATCGTTGCTAGGGAATGTTTGTTTAGCATCTTGTTTAATTAAGGTTACTTTGATTTAAGAGTTTTTGATACTTTTCCTTGTCTATTTGCAGGTGCATGAACACAAAAGCATATGAAGATTGATTGAATTTAGTGATGAAGAGTTATCCGATATCACAAGGCATGAACGATAGTTAAGAAGAGCGAAGTGTCAAGACCTTATACAAAGTAATATGGAAAAAGAAGGAGAGCAAGGAGGAGCTGAGAGAACATTGATGGACTTTGTTAGGCTAGGTTTCAGTCCTTAAGGAGTTGTAAGTTGTAAGGTCGGTGATTCAAGCTAATAATTTTGAGATCAAGTCAACACTTCTCAACATGCTTTAGAGTAGCGTACAATTTTATAGGTTGTCCAACAAAGATCCCAACATCTATATTGCAAATTTTTTAGAGATCTACGACACCTTAAGAGAAAGTATCATCTCATAAAGGAGATAATACAACGTGGTGAGGTGCATGCGGTAAAGATTCCCACAGAGGAAAACCTTGCTAATCCATTTACGAAGATGCTATCTGAAAAAAGTTTTGAGGGTCATCTAGCAGGGATGGGAATAAGGGATATATCAAACTTGCTTTAGGGCAAGTTGGAGATAGTTGGAGTTATGTAAATATAATGACCTGGAAAGCAATTATATTTACTTGTAACTTAATTTTCTTCCATTTACTTTTTATAACGAAAATATTTATTATTAATAAAGCAAAAGAGATTGGTTTACATGTATGAGCATAATAAAACTAGTCAAGGTACCAAGATTTGTTTGTAAGGAATATACATATACATAGAGTTGTAGAGGAAACATGTCAAGGTACCAAAATTTGTTTGTAAGGAATATACATATACATAGAGTTGTAGGGGAAACATGTATATTATTAGAATCTAAAATAATTGATTCACAGTTGAATAATCAAGTTGGTCACTTGATTATGGTTTAGACTGTAGTGTTGTGATTTATCTCTATGTAAGTAAAAGAGTTCACTTCAAGGAAATTATAAGTTTCATATCATGATAGTAGTTGACTATTGATAATGGCACTATTAAATGAATCTGGAATCATGTATGTTTTAAAAAATAAAATAGGTCATTACTTTAATCTTAAAACATGCACTTAAGCATTTGTTTATTATGGACCATAATCTTGATGAGTGGTGAACTCATATGTGTTTCATTATAATTCTTAATATAATCGAAAATGGATTTTACAGAGTATCAATCCAGTGTCTGTATGTTGGAATTATTAATTGAAACATGTATCAGGGAACATTCATTCAAATAAAGGGTTTTTATAGCGATATCATCACTTCTAGATGTTTTATGGAAATTGATGATTAAACTGGCGCCAGTAGTATAATGGATTAGCTACCCATCAAGTCTTAAAACCACGATGAGATCTTATGTGTTAATCACCATATAGAGTAAAACGGGAGATCTAGAAGGAAAAATCAACATAAGGGCAAAATAGTAGTTTTACTCTTTACTGTGTAGATGGCTATAATATGGTTCATATTAGAGTTTTCAATTGGACATCTATTTGAAAAATGTATTCTCATAATATTTAATAATTCAAGAGTTTAACTAATTGTCTTTAGTGGAATAACATTTAGTTCATAAGTTGGAATTAATTCTAATAAGATTAAATTAATTCTAGGCTTATTAGAGCTTGAGTTATATTAAGTCCAATTAGATTCCCCATTTGGCTTCTAGGAAGGTTATTAAGCAAAGTAAGAAATACAGATAGAGATTTGAAAGCCTATGATTAAAAGTTTGGTTTATTTTAATTAGAAGCCTAGATGAACATTTAGAAATGGGCTAGACTTTTGTTTTTATTTGATTAATTAGATTTATTAAATTAAATCAAAGTTATTAAAGATAAAAGGAGGTAGACTTTTGGTTTTAATGAGCTAAATGTGCAGCGGCACATTTAGCATTGGTTTGCTACATTTAAGATGGTTTTTAACGTGCTTTATCATCATTAAATGGAGTTATAACCTTATCATTAAATGGTTTAGTGGTTGTCTTTTAATAATAGCTTGTAACCATTTAGCATTCATTGGATTAAAGAAGAAAAAGGTGCATTTGATGGACCCTCTTCCTTCTTTCATCACAAAACTGACAATGAGATATATTATTTTAGGTTATTGGTCTTTTCATATAGCCATCTTAAAACAAATGAGAAGGGCCTCATTTACTGGCCTCTTTACGATTGATTAAGGAAGGATGTGATGCATTAGATGCACTTTACTTCTTTCATTGAGGCTTAACTGAAATTGAGAGGAATAATACAAGGGGTTGTTGAATTTTTATCTCTCTCCCCTGTCTTACATAAGATAGCCTAAATTTGCAGTAGAGGTGTCTCATCTTTAGCTTTCTTTTCTAGGGCAAAATCTCTTCAAGTTTTCTTCTCCTTTCCCACCAAAGGATCTTATTAACCAAGTTATCTAAGGAGAACAAGTGGTAGATTGGATTGGTCGAGGATAGAATAACGAGAAGAGGATACATCACCTAGAAAAGGATACATTGCCAAGGTTAAGATAGCATAGCAAGGAGTTAAAGTTGAAGCAAAGGAGTCAATATATTTCTATCATCTTGTCTTATGTTAAATATTTTCCTTATACCGTGTCATATATGGCTTGACATGTTGATTTAGTTATATTGCTTTTGCTGAAATTTGATTTCTAAAAACAAAGTGTTGAAATCTACCATATTAGCCAAATCTTGCATGCTTAATTTTTCTATCCAACACTTAGAAGAGAATTGACAAAAAAGAAAAAGGAAAGAGCCTGCCAAGTGGAAGGGTAACTTAGGGCCAAGAATATGGGAACCAATTTAGAAGAGTGCCATTATTGCTCAACATTGTTCAATGCATCAAAATGGAGAAGGAGGGTATGAGATTGATCATAGATAGAACAAATATGTGGTGAGGCTTCATAACAAAATATGCTCATGTAGGAGATATATATCCTCTTTAGCATTCCTTGTGCATATGCTATATGTGCTATTAGAGACAACAAGGTTAATATTGAATGGTACACTTCAAGTTGGTTATAGAAGGTTGAATATGTGAAAGTATATGGGAAGGCAATTCAACTCATGCCTAGTACAAAGGATTGGCCTATTACCATTGAAGAAACTATTAGGCTACCAGAATTCAAACAAAGGACCAGTAGGCCCAATACAGCTAGGAAACGGGGCACTGACAAGCCTTAAAAGCATATAAAAGCAAAAAAGAAAAGCAATTTGTTGACCACGTGTCTAGGAGGGCATAATAATTTCATATTCCTACTGCCATACAAAATGACACAACAAAAGAGGTTGTCCTTTGAAGGGTCAAGAGGTAATTTCTAAGTTGATTTGTCTTTTATGGTATAGCTAAGATTCCTTTCTTTTCTATAGTTGTGGTAATCTTTTAGGATTTTTTATTGTGTTATCACTGTTATTAATGGTAAGTTCTAGCCCAGTTTGAAATTTCGGACCCTGACTAATCAAGTGATTTCAATACGAAGCTAGATAGAACAAACTCACAGTTAACCCCTAAAAACATGTCGACAGTTGAAACCAACACGGACAACCTAGTCAGTGCTGACAAATTTGCATCCAACACTGGAAAAGAAAAATATCAAAGAAAGAATCAATTCAGGGAAAGAAAGGTAAAAGAAGAGCCTCAACCTCTGCTATTGCCTCAGCCTCAGCCTCTACTACTATGTCCTTCTTTGTTGGTGCCATAACTATTTCAAGGACAACCAACACCTCAAGCAATGCTCATGTAAGTGGGACTGCGAATGCAATAGCTTCAGTTATTCTCCTAACACCTGAAGGTGCTTCAAAAACAATAATAAATATCTATACATCTTCAAAGTCCACTACTAAGAACTAAACTAAAAGGAGAAGAGGGCCTGGTCATGGTGTTGCAGATGATGGAAGCAGATTGTGGATGATGGCAATTGGCAGTTGGAAAATGTAGTCCAAATTCTAAAGTGAAAATTAAAGGAAAAAGGCCCGTGACATACTCTTCTTTTTGACAAGAAGCAAATAGGAAGTTCAAGAAACTAATGGAACAGATGGGGGTATACACAAATGAAACCATAAGGTTGTAGATACTAAATGTAAGTGTAAAATTTTTTCGTTCTTACTTAACATAAATTCATACAACTTAACAAGCATTTGCATTTTATGTACAACTTGGAAGGAGAAGTTAGAGACTACTAAACCTTAGGCAGAAATCAGCAATTGAGAATGAAGGTGGTACTGTGCATATGAATTCAAGCCAACAAATTCAAATAGCATCATTAAAAGGAAAGAAAAGATTGTAAATTTAACATTTAGTTGTTAGCAAACTGTGCAAGGGTTGTGATATTTTATTAAGCAATGACTATTAGTGAACTGAACAATAATAGATTGTAATGATATTGTAGGGAGTAGTTTTCTTAAGCAACAACTATTAGTGATGACTCCAAATTTCAATTTCGATTTCATTTCTTGTTTGTTTTTTCCTTTTAGTTCAACATTATGGATGGTGAGAAGGTGGTTAAAGGGTGGTAGAAAGGTGATGGGAGGGTGATGGAAGCTTGGTTGGAATTGATTGTTTTGTTCGCGATATTTTATTTTTTTTAGGGAAAGCTTAAAGTCTATGGATGGAAATATAATGCACACTACAATATTTTGTATTTTTCAGGGAAACCTAGGATGTTTGAAGTCCATTGCATTGTTATATAGATTTTAAATAATGGTGCCCCAGTGTTTCATGTCAGGTTTTCTCCACAGAATCATAATGTAACCTATACTGTATATTTGGCATATAACTATTTGTTGCTTCAATGATACAAGGGATTTACTATTCTCTCTACTTGGTAGGGGCGATTATCACTTATAATTGTTCTCAATTATCTTATATATTGTACTTGAGCAACTTCTAAAAACTCATAAAGGTCATTTGTTTACTTTCCTTGAAACCATTATAGCTATTAATGAGCTCTATTGTTTATCATAAGCATGTTCCATTGTAACTACTAAAGAGAATAGAGTGAAATTTACAGTAGATTGAGAAGCAAGTTTTATCATTGTTACTGTTACTTGTTCCTGCCTCTCGCTATTGTTTCTCAATTGCCTTCATTTTTATCATCTTATTTCATCTTTCACATGATTTATGATTTGATTAATAGATAAACTTTACCTTCTGTGTGGAACTGTAATTGAAGTTATTTCAACTATGAGCTAGTCTTTTGATTAAGCATCCTACTTTGTCACTAATCTTCCTTACCAAAAGTTGAAACATAAAACATCTTCTGCCTGGTGCATCAAACATGTTTATCCTAGGAAATAAAACATCAAAGTTATTTAGGCAAGAACATCAAATTAGTAATATAACAGATGTTAAAACATCTAACAATTTGCATTTTCCAATATCAAGTTAGGTCAAGAACATTTACACATTGTTCTGTTACATCAAACCATTTCTAGGTAAGGCTCTACAGGTACAACTATTACCTTTTTTGCCTTCATTATTTACACTAGCAAACATAAGCAACAATATTAAACTTAAGCTTAAACAAGCGCTTTATTTCCAACACTTTGCTGACTGTGTTCCATAAGTAGTCCTCGTTTCAACTACTTCATTCTTCAACTTCAACTTTTCTGTAATCCTTTCAGCTTGCATAATTTCTACTGCATTCTCTCTTAACTCTGTCATTTCTGCCTTCAATAGATTGTTTTGACGATATAGCATCTTCTCTCTACTTTTCAACTCTAAAATAATATGTCTTGCTCTTAAACAAAATCTTTGATCATGCCATTCATGAAATCCACAAACATTTTCAAACTACCATCAAAGAAAAAGCAACATTTTATTAATGAAATATATGAACATATTTAGCTAAAACACCATAAAAATGTACTATAATTACCAGAAAGAGTCGACAGCCATAAAATCTTCTTCCTAGATTCATCTGTCCATAAAATCCATCTAGGTGCTTTCAAGTTACAGTAATAATATTTAGCTTCTCCGTCATAGTCCCATTCAACTAGATAAGTTAAAGAAATCAACTTGTATGACCTCATATCAAGCTTAAAATGTGTCCCTCTATAGCCAAAGTAGAAAATTTTAAAAATTCCAATCTAACACAAAATCACAACCGAATTGAATCACAACCTCATTCCTTTGAAGAACTATTACTTGAGCTCATTCTCAACAATTATAGGACAATGTTGTAATATTGATTATGCAACCACTAATAGCTAAATGATGCCTACACAATTGATTTTGTTTGCTCCTAATAATCCACATATCTTCCATGAATGCCACACTCAGCACATAGACAATATCAAAACATGGATAACTATAAATGAAGCTAAACCAAGTGACATAAATCATATCCTACGTATAATGTCAACTACAGGAGGAAGAGAAAACCTGATCATAAACTATAGCTAAATATATAATAGAAATTTTCATGAAAACCAATTATCGTCAACACGCTATTCAACCTAATATTCAAACTCAGTTAAAGAAGAAAAAAATATGTTACATAAATGCAACATTGTTAGGGAAAAGGAATAAAGTGGATATTAAAACATCATAAATTTATATATATAACTTAGAAGGGACCATGACTCTTATTACCTACTTCAGTCTTCAATCCTAGCACATATATGTTTCAAATCTCCAAAAACCTTACCGTCCATTCACCTCCAATGCCAAAACAAAGATCTCACACTCAGACTACCCAAAACGCACAAGTTGTGGTGCATTTAGGGATTGGAGTGAGGGTACAACCGAGTGAAGGCACAATTGAGTGAAGGCACATCTGTTTATCAATGATTTTGGGGTTATTTAAGTCAAACATCTGTTGAAGAAGAAGAGGGAAGCATTTTCATTGTTTATGTCAAGTTTTTAAGAAATTAATTATTTTTTCTTAAAATCCATCTAGCATCTATAACAACATATATTAAAGTGGCACGTAAACACTAAATGAGCTACATGTAATGGTGCGCATAAACACACACTATTTTTCATCCAAAATAGTCTTTAATTAAGCAGACTCATGAAAATATAGCCTTTAAATGAGCTAGTTTGGAGTTAGTGTTCCAAATTGATCAAACTCAAAAGGATTAAACCACAATTTGGGCTTTTAGCCTACGCTTTAAAGCAGCAAGCAGATAAAGGAACCAAGTGTGCAAAAGGATAACCAAAAAAAAGGGAAAAGCAAGGAGATAGAAGAAGAGAAAGAAGAAGAAATGCCTTATATACCACCACCACCCTATAAGCCTAAACTTCCGTATCTATAAAGGGTGAGAGAAAATTAGGTGGACACTTAGTTTTCCAAGTTTTTAGAGTAACTAAAGAACCTGTAGATTAGTTTGTCATTAGTGGAAGCCTTGGAGTACATACCCAAGTACACGAAGTTTCTTAAGGACATACTCATATACAAATACATTTAGGAAGACAATCAGATGGTAACTTTGATGAAAAATTATAGTTTGATCATTTCAAGCCAAATGTCTTCAAAACTACAAGATATAGGGAGTTTTATTATTCTATTTATTGTTGGTGATTTTTAATTTTTTAAATGTTTATTGATAAGTGTGAATTGCATCATATTTAGGGATTAGTTTGTTATGTATTTAAGTGTTAATTTAATTGTTTAGTATGCGTTTAGGCTAGAATTGTGTTAATTTGTGTGTTTAGGAGTTGTCATGGGTAAATACAAGTCTTTGAGTTTAAATATTATATTCTTGAGGTACCTTGATATGTTTGTTAGTGTTTCAGGGTCAACAACAAAGAACGGAGAAGTTTTGGACACTCGGGTCAAACAATAGCCCACGATCATGGCACAATAGGCCACGATTGTGACAAAAGCCCAGGGCACAACACACTATCATGGGTTGATTGACACGATTGTAACAGAAGCCTCAGAAGTGGCCCATGATCTTGGCATGGAGGGTCATGATCATAGCCTATGTTGGGCAGACGCACAGACATTTAGAATAGTTAAGTTTTAAGGGAGTTTTTGTATCTTTCAGACTCCAAAAAACTTTAGGATTGCCCAGAACAAAAAAGGTATAAAAGGAACAAGAAAAGAAGATGAGGAGCTTTTACATCAACTAGCATTGAGAAACCCTAGAGAGAGTTCATTGCAAGATTAAGAAAGAGAAGAAGGAACAGAGACGTGGAGAAGAGGCCTACACGAAGTATTTCCTGGAATAAGAGGTTTCTCAACATTACTGCCTCGATCATCCATTTCGATTTTGTTTTTGGTTAATTTCCATTTTACTATTCTATAGAATTGGGATAGCCATTGATGACAAAATTGTTTATATGTTGAGGGTGTCTAAACTCACCATCGGGAAATTTTATCTTTGATTTAATGAAATTTGATTGTCTGTAATTTTACTAGATTTATTGTGACTTAATTTTTGCACTTGCATAACTCGGTGATAAATTGAGAGGGTGAATCAAGTGAAAATTATTAAATTGGGCTAACAAGATTAGGTAATTTGATAGAACGAGAATTAAATCAAATTGGTAAATTATGTAAAAAGAGATCTTGCATAGTTCCTGATAGTTTTTGGACAACGTCAAATCTAATTAGGGTTTTGGATAGACTGTTAATCAAGAGATTGCAATTTCCATAATCCAATTATGGTTTATAAATTAAAATTAGTGGTTACAACTCGAGAGAGAAAATCAACCTTAGGACTGCCTAGAACTAGTAATTCAATAATTCACAACTGATTAGGTTAGCATTAAAGATACATAAAATTCCCCTTTCTCTCAATTGGTAATTCTTTAAGTTAACTCTTGATTAGGTGTTGCAATTGCTATTTAATTAATATTTCATGATTGATTCTTAAATTTAATTATTTGATTGAATTACATTCCTATGTTAGTTTCATTACATTGCAAACATTGTGAATTGTTTTAGCCTTAGATTTTAGGATTTGATTAACCCTCCTCACTACGAGAATGTCCTATACGCTTGAAGAATATCGAGGTTAAATATTGAAACTTACTAATAAGTGTGATGTGCATCATGTTTTAGGGCTTAATTTGTTATACATTTAAGTGTTAATTTAATTGTTTAGCATGTATTTAGGGTAGAATTGTGTTAGTTGCTGATGCGTAACTATACACAATCTACTAGTTTTATACTTTAAAATTGCAAGTGAACGGGTCGTGACTTGTAGTTAAAACAAGAGAATATCGTTCAGAGATGTCAATTCCAGCACGACACGGCCCTGCTTGTGGTAAACGAGTTTGGCCTAGTCAAACCGCCCGTGGAACTGGTGGGAGGGTCGAACCGCGAACCGATCCAATTGGCCCAGTCCGTAGCCCACAGCCTGCGTGGCCCGCAACCCTCTCACCACCTTATTAACTTATAATCATTTTTTATTTATTAACTTAATAACGAATAATTAACTTAGCAAAATTAAAAATTTGTAGTTAATGTAATTCATATTTTTAACTATAACTATTAACTTATTAACTTTTCATATAAATTTCTAATTAACTGAATTAAATTTCCTAATTAATCATACCATTACATACATCTCAATAACTTTTATTATATCATAATTAATTACTTATATATTGCTATAATTAATTATCAATTCTATCTTATAATAATTAATGAATAATTTAAGTAAATCAAAAATTCGTAATTAATGTTATTCATAATTTTAACTATAATTATTAACTTATTAACTTTTCATATAAATTTCTAATTAATTGAATTAAATGTCCTAA
>JAOSBN010174863.1:0-20016 GCA_027563595.1 Erythroxylum suave | reverse complement strand
TATACAGATCATTAAAGTTAAGGAAATTGTTAAGTTTGAAAGTGTTAAGTATGAGACTGAGATAATGAATAGAGTTGTTGAAAGATTATGGTTGTATAAAGGAGTATTATCCAATAAAGCTAGTTTTGTATCTGAAGCATTAAACAGAAAATCTAATAGTAGTGTGGCATGAATTTGGATATAGAGGTTACTAAACCTAGTGCAAAAAAGATCATAGAATGTTGAGTTGAATTTTGGGAAAATTTAAGTATTATTAGCTACATTGAATTTAAGATCAATTTCACATGAAAGAATTAGAAAAGTCTAAAGTGAGAACTCAGAATTTGTGAATCTTATTGAGAATTTGAAAGGGAATCCGAATTTTTGAGTTTGAATGGGAAACATGAGACCTTGTGATAGAAATAAAGATTATGTGTATCTGATATAGATAATTTGAGAAAAGAGATTTTTGGATGAAGCACATATAGTAGCCTATGCTATACATCCTGGTAGTAATACATTGAAACAGCATTTAGCGGCTAAGGATGAAGAAGAAATGGCTGAATGTGTGATTAAATGTTTAGTTTGCCAACAACCTTAACTGTTCGAGATATGCATAGGGCTTATATTTTGGAGTTCTTAGAAACATAAGATAAAGAAGGCCTAAGATTGGTTGAAGGCTAGAACTGATTCAAGATACTGATAATAAGTGAAATGGATCTACAATAGAATTTAAGTGACTCAAGAAAGACAAAAGAGTTAGGTTAATCAACACCAAAGATATGGAATATCGAGAGAATGATAAAGTGTTTTTGAGAGTATCATCATGATGAAGTATGTTAATATTCAGTAGGGAAGATAAATTAAGCCCGAAATGTATTGGTCTATATGAAGTTATTTAGAAAAGAGGGCCATTGATTTATGATTTAGTATTACCAACAAGGATTTGTTGGATTTACAATGTGTTACATGTGAGTATGTTTAGGAAGTATTGTTACGATCTAATATATGTGTTATTGATACCAAAAGTGAAACTATATATATATATATATATATATTGAGGAACCAGTTAAGGTAGAGAGGTATTTGAATGAGTAACTGAAAGACCGAGTGATTCCATCAGCTATAGTCCTTTGGAAGAAATCATACTAGTAAAGAAGTTACATGGGAAACAGAGGAGTATATGAGGAAACATTACCCCTACCTTTCTTCTTATTCAGATAAAAATTTCAAGGACGAATTTTATTAAGGGGGGTGGAGAATTGTAACATCCCATTTTCGTACAAAGGGTTAATAGATTTCTACAAATGAGAAGTAGCAATGAAAGATTAGAAGTGCATTTCATGCTCATGCATATTATGCATACACATATGTTAATGTGAATTTTCACACACATTACAATGACTATTTATGCACTCATTTGACATATTCCAGGGTATAAGTGATTTGAATGTGATTTAAGATGTGAGTAGTGAATAATTTGTCGTGAAAACTTGGTTTGATGTAGTATATTATTATTTTAAAATTTTGTACAAAATTGGGCACTTTCTGATATTTATAGGTATTTTTTTAGACTAGAAAAAATGCCAAGTGGCAAGAAAATTATTAAAAGGTAATAGAAATAAGTGTCAAATGACACTAGAAATTATTAATAAGTGACAATAAGATTTAATGACAAGTGTCATTGAAAATTGGCAGACAATTGGATTATAAATTGGAGACAAATGGACTAGTTATTAAAGAAGACCCATAGGAAACCACAACGTGGTGATATGTGGTAAGTGACAAGTGTCACTTGCCTTACCACACACCCTTCCACGATATTTCCAAATGAAAGACCATCTTTAATGGTCTTTCACATGTGTTACATGCTTTCTTCTTCTCATCTTCTTCTTTATTATTCTCTTCTTTCTTCTTCTCCATTTATGACACTTTTCCCTCTCACCATCGTGGACTTTATTCTCATCTATCACTTACTACTTCCATTTTTTTATCATCTTCTCCATCTTGTTACTAAAAGACCCAACCTTTCCACCTTGAATGATGACGATGATCAAATGATGCTTGGAAGCTAGGCTGTGTGATGATTTGACAAGAGTTGAGTTAAACAAGTAAGTGTGAAGCATTACTCTTCATGGGTTGTTGAATAACAACTTTATCATAATAGTTTAGGGTTAAATGAGCATAAAATGGTAATGTATATATATGAACTGTGAGTAAAGAAATGAACATATTAATGTCTTATTTATATATATATATGACGAGTAATGATTCATAAGGTTGTGTAGTGATGCTTTTGAGTTAAAATGATTATGAAAATGGTGTAGAAAAAGTGCAGAAAATTAGATGGATGGTGATGTTTTTATGACCAGCTTTCTATTTATAATAATGTGGATTTCTTTAGTTGTTATGGAGATGAGTTAAAAAGAGTTTAAGCTAAAGAAAAGGAGTAGTGTGGTGTCTTGAAATGAGATAAGGTGATAGTTTAAAATCGAAATAAAGGTGGCAATGGAGTTGAATGTGTAGAGAAAGTTAATGGTGAATGTATATATGTACACTGACATCCTATTTTTATGTTATGATTAATCATAGATTATGATTCGTTTATGAATAATATTGAAATAGAATGAGATGTAAATGAATGGGAAATTAAGCTAGGAATGATGAACTATGGAAATGAATTGTTTGATGCATTATGAGTGAGATATGTTACAGAAAGAGTCAGTATTGTTTGTATAATAAGAATAAGTGAAAGATGATGAATCAAATAAGTAGAGTTTTGAGAGTCTAATGCAATCAGTATTATGGTTGAGTTAGTATGTAATGAAGTTACATAAATGGTGTGAATTTTGGAAAATTTATAGTGAAATTGATGTTAGTATGTGTGTTGAATTCATGGAAGAAATAAGGAGGAAAATGTAGGGCACGATCGTGGCCCTCACCCCATGATCATGGCTAGGCAAGAATATGGTTCTGTCATGATTGTGACAAGTTCCATGAGATTATGTCACGATCATAGGAGGGACACCATGATCTTGGGTAGACATATGGATAAAAAGGTTATCATTTGAGTGATGTTTGAACTAACTAATGTTAAGGTACTTCTGATTATGCATTTAGGCTTGAATTAAGCTTGAAATGAACCTAGTATAATGCTTAAATAAGTGATTAAATGTGAGATATGATTAGAGTGATAAATGAGGTTATAGAAAAGTGAATGAATTGTTGATATCAAAGTACCAAAACCTGGAAAATTATGAGTATATTAAGAATGAAGGTGTTTATATGATTGTAATTGTGATTCAAAGGAAATGAGCAATATGTATCAAATAAGAGTGAACAAGAAATTGGATATTATGTCATCTTACAAAGCTATAAAAGAAATAAAGAGGGACTGAATTATGATATTAGAATGACTAAGTTCTTTAAGGTATGAACCTAAGTGTTAGCTTGACACACATAAATGATTTTATTAATGATCAGTGATGTGATTAAGGACAAACATACCCAGAATAGCCAAATTGAGCATGCATTAGACATTAAACATATACATATATGTATGATTGGATGTTTATGTGATTGTACAATTAGTAATGTGTGTCTAATATGTATATTGCATGAAGTTGATACACAGGATTGAAAGTCAGCATCCAGACGTTTTCGAAGCATGGAAGCAAAAACTAATTTAGAGCATACTGTGAGTCGACCTAGATGATCTTAAATTAAATGAATGTTCTGTTTTAAATTTCTGTATTGATTTATTTCTGATGTGTATGTGATTCCGATAAATTCAGACATAAATAGTCCGAGGAGTTTCATAAATGTAAACATATTGGAAGTGCTTCATTGAATATGAATGTGCAAGAAATAATTGATTCCCAACATATTTGTTGAATGCCGGACTTAGGTCTGATGATATATGAAAGTAAATACAAGTGACTAATTAATATATGAGATTTGATGCATTTCATTACAAGAATGCATGAACAGATAAAGGCAATTGTGATCGGAGTAGCCACCAAAAAAGAGCTTAAAGCTCATAATGTGATTAAGAGCTAAAGGCTCACCATGTATAATGAGCCCTATATCCCCAGCAGATAAGGGACAATTATTAATGAGCTCGATATCCATAATCGATACGAGACAGTTACAAGCACTCATTCACAACAATATAACAATTGAAAGTGAGTCTTATGAGCATTGCATATACATTTGATGTGTATGTTTTAAATGATAGTAATAAATTGTTTGAACTGTTCTAAATATGAAACGTGAAATAGGTGAACAAAGTGATATTTGACTTAACATGTTGATTAGTGAAGTGATGTGAATTATGTTATTATATAAATTGTACATAAATTGTTGTGTTATATGATATGAGCGAGCCATCAAGGATGGTCCGCTCACTGAGTTCACAAAACTCACCAAAATTGCAATGTTGTCTTTCAGGTTCAAGGGATACCCTATTAGATCAATTATAATATAACCATTGCATTTGGATAAGAGATAAAAGTCAGGATCAGTTGGCATCTGCATATGTTTTCTTTTATTTCTGTACTAAACATTGTATTCCACAAGTGCTATTTATTGAACAAATGAATTCAGTTGTAATAACAGTTTGATTAAACACGCTTTGTAATTGTAATGGACCCACATGATTACTAGAATTTATGATGATGTGCGTCTTGTTTGTTACATTTGTGATTGAAATTGTTATGATAAAATGGGCAATTAATCATTATTAGTTTTATGAAAAATGTGTGTTGTTTAGAAAATTTTGAAATGAGTTTGACTGACTGACCTAATGCACCACCCTTGTAAAGTATATTCTTGAATACTGACAGTATGTTTGAGGATATGTCCTATGCGAGTAGGGTGCCATAAAAACAATTCACTATGTTTCTTTCTTATAAAAATTAATTAATCTCACAAATTAAAGTATAGAGAGACGTAAATAAATGTTTGGATTCTTACTGGAGAATAAGTTCACTAACCTAACCTAATTATAAGGATCTCAAATGGAATATTTCTTATATCTCTATAGATTCCCTTATTGTGATGGTTATATAATTGATCATTAGACTTAAGGTTACCAAAGTATCTCATGTGAGAATTACAATATCTTAACGCTACTTATGACCTATTTTGTTTAGGTCAGCTTAGCAATTATTACTTGGATAGTATGAATTGTATGGAGATAGTTGAATAAATCAACAAATGATCCATCACTCTAAAATAATTAGAGAGAATGTTCCATTATTCCTAATTAGTAGTGACTTACGAAATTCTCTAGATGTAAGAGCGAATTTAGATTGCAAAAGGTATTTTTCAATAACAATTACAAATCAATTACTAATTAGCAATAACAAACGTGATTGGATTTAAAAAATTAGACACTAAATTCATACTCTAGATCCATTAAGAATATTATATGATTGAAGGACTAAATTATACATTGTTACCATACAAGGACAAGTTAAGTTAAACCACTTTAGCATTCCTAAGATTTGGGTGGTTATAACATGTTACCAAATGTTAATCTTAATCTATGATTATAAATTATTTAATTAGAAAATTAAAAATAAACTAAAAGAAGTCTTAATTTATCTAATTCTAATTTTGAATTACAGTCATAGTTTATAATCAATAACAATTTATTAGGATCCTAAAGGTTCTCCCATAAAAGAGTAATTAAAAAAATTAAGTTGAACTTAATTTTCAAGTTTGAAAAACTTCAATAATAAACTTTAAAATATTTGATCTTTATCAAAATTAAATTGTAATTATAATTAGAGTTAGAATATAATTATAATTAGGAATTTTAATGTTAATAAGAAAGAGGACCTGGCAATACTCCCTTCTTTCAATAGTTGAGTTCTTTTCTTATGCTCTATAGATATTGTCAGAGGTTGGATACATATATAGCTTGTGGTTGATAGTTTGAGAAGAAAAATTCATGTAGGAATTCAAATTAGGTACATTTCAACCTTTTTATTTATGATTTGGATTTTTCAAGTTATTAAATTAAAGAGATCTGATAGAGAAATTGTAAAAATTATTTTTCTACTACATCTCTAATTAGATCATTGTTAGTTTTCTAATTATGGTATTAGAGCCTCCTTTGATTGTTTAATTTGATTATACTTTCATAAGGAATTTTTACTCTCAAATAACCCCACTAAAGGCGTAAACATGGACTATATTAGTTTACTAATGACTTTATGTGATATAGTCCTAAGAATTAAATTAAATATTGATTTACATTTTTTAAAAGTTCAAATTATTTAAATCAAAGTAGAAATTAAGTATTTAGAATGTCAAAGCACTTCAATCAGATCAATGTAGTAAGATTCTTTTTTGGTTTATCTATAAGGATTGAAATTCTCTAGTGAATAACTCTATAATTAAATTATATAGTATTATATATTTATGTTAGGAGAAAAATGCAATATGAGTTATTGTATTATGCAATATTTATTTCATCTTTAAATAGCCTAATAGAACAATTTAATTTTGAAAATTCTAGCTAAATCAATTTGTAGAATTTCATATTAGATATAAAATGGTAAGATTTAAAAAGATAAGCTCCGATCGGCGAGAAAGATGTAGCACTATCTCTGAGAGAGGCTTGGTGAAATAGACATGTCTGTGAAGATATAGACTAGTTGCATCTGGAAAGAAAGACCTCTATAATTTTATAAAAAAATTGGATAATAAAAGGTTATGAGATATAAAAGTTTGAATATAATCTTCAAATCCCAATAAACAAAATGTTTGTTAAAATAAGTAATTATAGTGGAATGGTTCTCAAGATAAGTAGCTAGAATAAGATAAGGATTAAAGAAGTTCAAATTTTATAGCACTATATCCTAATTAGAAATTAGTGTCTTTATTTATACATTTGCGTTACAGTCAAAAGGCTATAAGACATTGAAAGATTCATTTTCATTATGAATTTAAAAATTTTGTTTCAGAATGATTGTGACTATAACATATCTACAAGAAGGTTAGTGGAAGTATATTTGCATTTATTAATAGGAGTATGTAGAGACATGTTGCTCATAGAGAACAAAATTCATAATTTTAGTTATTAAAAATATGATAGCCCAAGAACAACTCTTAGCAACTTAATTATGGGAATT
Source organism: Erythroxylum suave (assembly GCA_027563595.1). NCBI lineage: Eukaryota > Viridiplantae > Streptophyta > Magnoliopsida > Malpighiales > Erythroxylaceae > Erythroxylum > Erythroxylum suave. The sequence continues at coordinate 12,895 of JAOSBN010174863.1, read as the reverse complement.
AGACCTATTGAGATACAAAAGTCGATTACCTATTTTAGTTTAATAGATAGATAGTGTACTAAAAGTGTTTATCATTTGAGATGGTTAATACTTGTGTAGCATGAAAGATATCCATTATTCTATATATAAGTGAATATTTACGTTCAACTTTTTTACGGATATTAACTTTAAATGTAAATCCTAGTTAATGTATATTTACTTAAAACAATATTATATTGAGATTAGAAAGGTTCCAATATAGCATCATTGCTGCGATAATAAATCTTTTATTCAAAGGAAATGGCTATTTAGATCAGTAAGTTCTTTAATAAACTTGTTATAGTTCCTGACATTATTGAAATAGCTTGTTGTAGAGTGTTAGAGTCATTTGTTGAAGTTTTAATTGAAAAGGTAATAGTAAAATTAATTGAATAATTAATGATGAAAGTTATGAATTACTTTTATCCTTATTTGTTTTCACCTTACCTTCTTCACTTAATCACACTTGTTCCTAGATATCCAACAGTTATTATTACAATCACTCGAGTTTTAATAAAGTAATCACAATTAAATAGACATAAATTGAATTGTGATCTCTCAATTTATCAAAACTCTTTTAACTATGTTACTGGATTTGAAGCAATCCTATAGATAACTAATAAAAAAACTAAAATCTCTCTTCAATTTCTTATGAATTTGATTTTTATAGGTCTATTAAGGTACCAACTCTACTATAAGGCACAACACCAATGAGCGAATCCAATCTTTCGATTCAAATTGAATAGAAAATAATAAATATCACAAGCACATTCATTAAATCAAGAATGTAATGTTCGATAAATAATTCAAAAGTAATTCCTAAAACAGAATTTAGTAATCCAAAGATATAATTAAATATCTAATTTTAATCATCATTAACACCTAACAACAAATATATTTTATTAAATATCCAATTTTAATAATCATTAACATCTAAAAACAACAAGAAAATAAGAAAAGAGTAAAGAATGAAATCTAAAAGTCTTGTCATTACCTTACTGGAAAATCTACATCCTTATTCTAAAGAATTCTTCTTTTTTTATCTTCTTTAGTCTTGTTTATACAGTTTTCAAGTCGTGTTTTAAACTTCTTTATATACTCTTAAGTCTTCTAGGGTTTTTTCTAGGTTTGCTTATGTTTATATCTTCCAAAAATAACCAAAATTTTCAAAAATATTAAAAACAAACTTACAACCTAGAAAAAAAACCATGCAGGATAGTGCATGGGATTGTTCTAATCCTCTGGCATGATCGTGCTACAGATGTTGAACCTACTACTTCCTTATTACATGACCGTTTATGGCTAGACTTTTTTTTCTAGCTTTTCTTCACTTTTTCTTGTCTCCATTTGTCACCAAACACATCAAACAATCCTTAAAATATATAATTAAGATCAAAATCTTCCTTAAACAATATTCAATCAAACAAAACATGAAAAAAAAACTCGAAAGAATATAAATCTAGATCCTAAACACATGATTAAGAAAACAATAAAAACATATTCTAACAACTATAAAACATACTATAATTTACACTTATCACCATTATATATATGAAAGGATCTAAGGTCTCATCAAAGATTTAAGTTTGTATTTAGGTACTTTCCATTAATCATAATGATAATTAAGGTGAGAGTTGTAAGATTTAATCAAGTGCTCAGTATAGAGAATCTTGTAGAATTCTCCAACTAAACTACTATACTAGCAGTGGCATGATCATCATATAGGGATATAGCGCAAGATACTTAAGTGATTAACTTAGTGCAAATAGGAGGTTGATGGTGTATAAACCAAAGCTAATTGATTGGTTATAGATTTTGTGACATAATTAATTAAAGTGACTTCTTATCTTTATATACTTTATTAAATTATAATTATAAATATTGCAAATATATTAGGAACCTAATAGCTTAGTATAAAAGAACAGTTAGAAAGAGAAAAGTCAAACTAGACTTAATTTTAAAGTTTGAAAAATTTTAAGAATCAAATATGAGATATTTGTTCTTATTAAAATTAATTATTACTATAATATGAGTTAGACTTAATTATAATTAGGAAGTTTAATTTTAATAAGAAAGAAATTTTTGTGTCTTTTCCAATAAATAGGAGGAAGGTATAAGGAAGCTAGCACTCTTACCTTCTCCACTCAAAAGTTTCTTTGTTATTTGCATGTCATTAAAGGTTAGAGATATAGACAGCCTGTGGTTGACAGTTTAAGAAGAAAAATTTACGCAATAATCTAAATCAAATACATTTCAACCCTTTTTTATGATCCATATTTTTCAATCTATTTAATTAAAGAGATTCGATCAACAAATTCTAAATTTTTTTTTCAATGCATATATGATTAGATCATAATTAGTTTCTAACATAATTATAAATTGCCACATTATATCTTCATTTATATGAGAATGAGACAAAATATTCCTTTTAAGTTTAAGGACATATCTTAAGTAAAGTTTTTACATAACCTTTCTACTTATTGTTTTGTTATTAAGTTTCTTTGAAAGTAAAGCAATAGATAATATATTCTCAAATATTGAAATATTTTAAGATGTTCTCCATATCCAAGTATGATAGCATGATAAGCTAATCTGATTTAGTAATTAGATTGAAACGTTTTTAATATATGAATTCTTCATTTGATTTGATTTTATATTGTAGTTTCAAGTTGCACTATATTCTTTTAAATCTATTCTGTACAATATTGACAAGTATGAACCAAAATTGGCCTATAGTTCTTATCAAAGGAATTTTGTGATAAGCCTTATCAATTATTATAGTTGATATAAACTATCATTACTTTTATGCAAATTCTAGAAAATAGTAACTCGCTTTAGATTAGAAATTTATGATAACAACTTTGCAATCTTATTTAGCATATAAGTATATGAATGGTGTAAGGGTGCTATATTCAGTTTATTAACTTTTTGTAACAATTGTATGGTAGTCTTCTAGTATAATATTTGACTTCCATCATAATGACAATTTTAACTTCACTAATTAGTCTTTATGTTTATATATTTGTACTTAACAATAATTAGTGAAATGTATAAAACAATAAAAGTATTTAAGACTTTCTTGTCTCTCACTTAAAATTTGACTCTTTAATTTTTTTAATTATTTTCTACCTTTTACTTTTTTTGGTAAGATAAAATTAATCACATAAGTAAAGTTTTGATGATAGTGAAATCTCTAATATTTAAAATGATCATGAAGATTTTTAAATATTCAAATTACATTGAATCATTTACAACCCAACTTTTTAATGTCTTCAAGAATACAGTATTTGTAAAACTATAAGTAGAAATGAGAAATCATACATCATAGCCTTGTTGTAGTATGGTTCTAACTATTATTGATTATAATGGAGTAATCATTAAAAAAATCATACTTGTACCTTTCTCTTTCAAACATAAATTGATCTTTATTACTCTTTTATTGCAAGCAACTGACACATTCATCTTATATTTTGATGTGATGTTAAATGATACTAATTATTAAAGTAATGAAATATCAAATTAAAAAAGAATTAAAGAAGCAATGGAGAATTGCATAAAATATATTTTGCATTTTAAATTATTTAACAATCTTTTAATGTTGATATGAATCAAACAAAAAAGAATTTATTTAATATTAAGATATTTGAGTTTGTTTCACTTTGAAACACTTCTAAAAAAACTTCAAGTTTAGTTAATAATGATACTACTTATTATGGTTTATAAGAAGTATCAAATAGGGTTAAGTACTTAATATTTCTTTGAAAGATTTGTCCTCTCTTTGGTAAAGAGATATGAGCATTTCTCTATTATCTCCTAAAATACTCATGATGTAAATATTATAAAAGATATTTCAAACTGTACTTTAAAATAATGATGTCGCCCTGAAGTTATGCATCGTAAGAAGAATATATTGTATACGAAAGAATTTTAAAAAAATTTGGATAATGAATTAATAAATGAGAGTTACATTCTCTAGTTAATCACAATAGAACAAAGTAGTCTAGAAAAATCAGCCTACTCCTAAAATAATAGCCTAGCAATACTGTAATCAACTTAAGACGTTAAAAGCAAAAGGAATTAGAAGCAACTAACATTCTCCTAGTAATGTAGGACATCATCTGATGTATAAGTTGTTGTATAGACCTCATTTTACCTTGGAATTATCTCATATTCCTTTATTTCAAGATAAGATAAATGACAGTGCCAAAAGAGATTCTAAATTTGATAGATTTATCTTTTCATTTCCAATTCAAACCAACACTCCAATTCACAATATCAGTTCAATTACTCACCAAACAAGAGAGGATGTTCATCCTTAGTATCATTCACCAAATTAATTTTGCAAACTCACATTGAAAGAACAAATGAACAACAATTTTAAGTTTTTAGTAAGAAGCAGAACAAATGATAGAAATAGAAGTTGCACCATCAATTCTATGTTAGTATACAACTTACCAATTAATAGTTAACCACACAATAAAGATGACTTTTAGAGAGATTTCTTTTCTCCATATAAGTTTGTACCATGAGACTTTAAAATCCCTAAATCTAAAAATATTCTTGTTCAATTTATCATTAGAAGAACTTGACGAGGGTCCTAACCAAATATTCTTACCAGTAATTGCAAAGTTAGGATGAAAAGGAGAAGTAACTCGAAGTAATCTATCTATGATGTATGAATCATCATATAAAACCTCCTTGATATTAACAATTTTTCCATCATGCTCCTCTGTTAACATAATGAGTAGTTTTGATAAGAGGTCGCAAAGTATTCAAAATATTATACCATGGAAGAAGCTCCATTATATAACCTCATTATGGTGTGAACTTTCATCTATTCCTTAAGCTTAAAGATGTTAAGCATAGTCTATGATGAGTTGCTTTTAGGAGAACCCGACCAAAAGCTATTGAATTTTAAGTAATGTGACTGTAACCACTTTACCCAAAGAGACTCCTTTTCGTCTAAGATCCTCTATAGCCATATAGATTTTATTGCTTAATTTGACCAAGGCTATCTCTAAACCACCTTTAATCTTAGGTAAACATATAAGCTCCCATTCAAATTTAGCTTTGTAGTTTCCAACTACTTGACCAATCTATAAAAATGTACTAAAAAAAAACTTTCTATGGTCTTTATCAAAATCGTAAAAAACTATGTGAAGACTAATAAATGTAATGAATTCACACTATATTAATTAACTGAACTCTACTAGTAAAAGTAAGGCTCTTGTTGCATCAACTATTGATCCTATTCAAAATTTTCTCTAAAAGTGGCAAGAATTTATATAAGATGGCCTCTTGTTTGAAATAAAAACTCCAAGATAGGTAGAAGAAAGTTTCTTATGATGTAATTCTATTAGATAGGTAATCAAAGGAGAATAATATATAGCAAATAAGGATATAAAGAACCATCTTTTATCCTTGGTCATTTGCAATATAATTAACTCTTTAAAACATCTTAGAACATTCATTATGGCAATAATAAAATTAAAATTCGCACTAGATAGAAGTAATAAGTCATCAAAAAAGAGATGATATGAATTTTAGGTTGTTGTTTGAATTTGAAATGATATTTAAAGCTCTTTTCCTAATTTATAACAAGATCTATAAGCCTTGATAAGAATTTCATGCCAAATATGAACAAGAAGGGAGATAGAGGATCATCTTGCATGAGCCTTCCAGCACCATAGAAGAATCTAATAGGCTCACCATTAACCAAAACATTATAAGACATAGTGAAAGTGTATTAGGAGATCTAATGAACAATCATTAGAGGAAAACCAAAAGCATGTGTAGAATTAATAAGAAACTCCGATAAATGGAGTCAAAGACCTTGTTTGGTTCCACTTTGATAGCACAATTTTTAAAGGAATGATATTTGTTATAGTTTTGAAAAATTCTTGAACTAATAAGACATTGTCACTTATTGATCTTCTAGGCATAAATTCACTTTGAGAAGGGCTGATCAATGATTAAAGCACTCCTTTGAGCCTAGAAACAATGATTTTTTTAATTATCTTGTAAATTGTATTAGTGTAAGACATAGGCTTGAAGTCCTTTAAAGTGCTAGGACTAGGGATCTTTGGCACTATGATGAAAAAGGTTTTGTTTGTTTCTCTAAGAATTTAGCCACTATTAAAAAATTCCAACACAACAATAGTAACTAAATGCTATAAAATGCCATAATTTGGGAAAGAAAAGAGCATTTAGACCATCTGGACTTAAAGCCTTATTTGGATAAAGAGTAAATAGGACTTTCTCCACTATAGAATCTATAATAGGTCTAATCAATAAATCTGTATTAAATTAAGAAATTTTATCAAAGAAAAAGGACTATAACAATTAAATTAAGAAGGAATAATTGGATGAGAACTTAAATAATTTGTTGAAATAATCATAAGTGGACTCTGAAAGATCACATTGGTATGAAACAATAAGCCATCATTCATTGTAAGAGAAGTAATTATATTATAATTCCTTTTTTAGAGAACAAATCTATGGGGAAAAAAGAGATATTCTTGTTTCCATGCTTAAGCCACTGAAGCCTCGATCTTTGTTTAAAAAAGGAACCATTGACTCTAATAATTTGCATATATTCAAATAAACTCCTCTTTTCCTTTAATTTTATCAAGATGTTGATAAAGCATTTATTACACCTTATCTAACTTATCTTTAGCTAATATAACTGTAATTTGTGTGATCATTGTATTTCTTAGGTTTTAGTAATTTAAGTTCTTGGATCTTCCATAGCTTCCTCATACAAATGAAGGACTTATAGCCATCAAAATAGTGAGACATCTCTTCTAAGATCACATTTCCCAATTTAGTGAGACATCACGTCTAAAATCACACTTCCAAATTTAGGATCATTAGTCAGATTATTATTAAACCTAAAAGGAATGTACCTAGTCCTTTTCAAGTTAAGGTCATTGATGACTATTAGAGAGTGATCAAAGAATAAAGGATTCCCAAATGTTGTAACACTTTAAAGAAAATCATTCATCTAAAGCTTGTTCACCATAACTCTATCAAGTTTCTTGTGTATAAACTATCTCCCTTACTGCTTATTGGTTTATATATGAAGGGTCCTTGCATTTTTTTTATCTGTAATTCCTAGAATGGATATACAATTATGCTTGTCCTATATATTGTTCCTTAAGGAGCAATCCCTTTTAAATTTCAAAAGGTAAAGTTGCTACTCAAATCACAATGCACTATCTAAGGACCATTTATATTAGTTGCAATCTCTTAAGCTTTTTCCATAAGAAAGCTCTTTAAAAAATTGTTAAAGCTATAAACAAAGGATATATGTAACAGCCCAGACCACTCGCCCTAGAAAGCCCAAGCAGACAATATCTGTAGGCGGGTGGTCTAGACTACTGTAAATGGTATTAGAGCCGGTGTTCGAGCCGTTGTGTCAGCAAAGATGCTGGGCCCTAAAGGGGGATGGATAGTGTGAGATCCCACATCGGATGGAGAGGGGAACGTAGTGTGAGATCCCATATCGGTTGGAGAGGGGAACGAAGTACACCTTATAAGGGTATGAATACCTCTCCCTTATAGACGCATTTTCCTAGGTGGGCTAGGAAAAGCAAAACCGTGAGGGTTTGAGCTGGGCCCAAAGCCCAAAGAAGATTATATATGTAGGCAGGTGGTCTAGGTTGTTACAAATAATATTAGAGCCGAAGCCCGAGTCGTTGTGCCAGTAAGGACGCTGGGCCCCAAAGGGGGGTGGATAGTGTGAGATCCCACATCAGTTGGAGAGAAAAACGAAATACGTCTTATAAAGATCTGGATACCTCTCCCCTATAGATGCGTTTTCCTAGTTGGGCTAGGAAGAACAAAGCCGTGAGGGTTTGGGCTAGGCCTAAAGTCCAAAGCGGACAATATCTATGGGTGGGTGGTCTGGGGTGTTACAATATATGAATACATGCTCTTTCCTAAGTTAACACCATGTCTAAATATAAGATTTAATGTGATTTGAGAGCTCAAAATCTTCGCTCTACTGGCTTCATAAAAACCAATAATCCTATCATAATGATGAGCATAATGAGTAGTAATAATGGGCCATATGTGACGAAAAATCAATCTTATTCATCCTATTATGTCTTAGTTTAGCTTTCCAAAGAAAACATAAAGGGGTTTAATTACTTTAAATAATTACTAAGCTATTGCTTATTAAAGTTATTCAAGCCGCTTATATTCCATCATAACATGTTCATATCAAGATTTGGGAAAAGCTAAGGATATCACATGATTCATCCTCTTAGATTTTCTTATTTTCTTATACTTAAAACCATTCGACCATTTCAAAGTAAAACAAACACCAGCTAGATGATTCATCTTATTCGTTGGGCTTTTAGAGTGCAATTCAATAGAATGGTCCTACTGAGATTTAGGCTTAACATAACTAGGCCATCATTTCTCTCCACAACCATGCCACCTGATTCTAATGTAGGAACTATAAGTGATGCTCCCTTAGCATTTATAGTAATGTCACTCAGCTCTAAAGCACCAACTATAGCTACTACATCTATAACATTCATGGAATCAAGAGTAGAACATTTCAATGGCTAAGAATCATGTTGTGGGCACTCCAGGATAACAAAACGAGTAGTAGTACGCCCCTTTTTAATAGATTGGTTCGTTTGAAGAGAGAAAAAGATGAATGCCAGAACATAAAAGTAGAACTGAAAACAAACAACCTATTAGTCATGGAATTGAAAACATTAAAAGATTAAAAACTAAATTAAAGAAAATCTCAAAAGATTAGTTACTTTCAAATTTGTGGTCCTTAAAAATGAAAATTATTAGATAACAAAATACATGTTAGTTTGTATTAATTCTACCAAAAATAAAAATGAAAATTAATAACTAAGAATGTATTAAAGAAATTTAAATATTACATATTTATAGTTATCTAACATAAGACAAATAAACAAAATTTAAAGAACATAAACAAAAAAGATCCAACAATTAATTTTGAAAATGTAAAAGCTATTTAAGATTGAAAATAACAAAAAGTATCAAATTTACTTTTTAGTAAAACATTTATTTAAAAGATAATAATACTTTATTATCATGCAATTTGATTTATTATATCGAGGGTTATACCCAAAAAACTACAGGCTGTTCAAAAATAGGGACAACAGCCATAATTTAACTTCAAGCCAGAATTCAAAAATTTTATAGGCATAATCAAATTCCGGTTCCTTCATGAAAGTTTTAGATCTATGTATCTTGTTTAGTCTCCAATTGAAATTATCCAATTTGAAGGTCAATAGGCCAAGATATGGCCAAACTACAGAAATCAATTCGGTGGAACCTATCCATTCAGCGAGGTACATATCATAAATCAACTAACTTCGGCCTTATCATGTAAGAGCGACACAAAAATACATCCAATTTAACCAAAAACCTCCCATTCACTTATGGAATACTTCTTTTATCGATTCCCCTCATATCACATTCATAAATCCGAGAAAACATATCAAAATTTCCATACATATTTCACATCTATTTATGTATGTCCATGTTGAAGCGAACAAATTATCCATTTACCCTTATCTTTTACATTAAGTACCATTATATCTCTTACTATACTTAGATGTACTTAATTCATTATGTTCACTTCTTAATACACCCTATACATGCTATAATACTTCCAGGATATCATTACAAAGTATTGAAAAGGAGGATCTTGTTTTTTCATTATAATAACTTGTGACAAGATGTCTGACAAGTGTGCTGCACTTTTTGACAATATACAATCACTTTTTTAAAAATTGAGGCTCAACCCAGACAAATCCTTAAAACCTTGTAGAGTACTCATTAGTAGAAAAACTAAATAAGTATTTGTCTTACTTAGGAGGATAAGATCATTTGCAAAATATAAGTTTGTTTGTGATAGCAATGTACACATAGAGTGATACTTAAAGTTGGGTAGCTGAGATTTTGTATTTTAGCAAAAGAGTAAGAACCTTTGCGCAAATTAAAAATAAGTAAGGGGAAAGAGGATCTCCTTGGCTAAGTTCTCTTTTGCCTTTGATCATCTCTATTGGGCTTCCATTAATCAATATCCTAAAAGAAGTAGTGGTAATTAATGCATTCTTGGATCCATTTGATAAACCTCTAAGGAAATCTCATAACTTCTGTAGTCTATAACATGAACCACCAACTAACATTATCAAAAGCTATTTGAAGGTCCAATTTAATAGCACAATTTTGCGGAACTTTACTTTTTGTATACCTTTTCAAAAGCTCCTACAATATGAGAAAGTTATCTCCAATGTGTCTATTTCTCATTAATGCCCCTTGATTCTCACTAATGATGAAGTGAAGAATAGATTTCAGCCTATTTGCTAAAACTTTGGTAATGATCATAAAGAAAAGTTTGGCACAAAAGAGGTCTGAAATCACCCCAGGTTGCCAAGCTAGAAATCTTGTGGATTAAGCACAGAAAGTTCTCATTAATCTCCTTAAATGGCACTCCATTTTTGAAAAACTTATGCACAACTTCTCTATTGAATCTCCCTATTTTATCCTAAGTCTTTTGAAAGAAAAATTCATTCAATCCTATAGCTACTACATCTGTAACATTCATGGAATCAAGAGTAGAACATTTCAATGGCTAAGAATCATGTTGTGGGCACCCCAGGAAAACAAAACGAGTAGTAGTACACCCCTTTTTAATAGATTGGTTCATTTGAAGAGAAAAAAAGATGAATGCCAGGACATAAAAGTAGAAGTGAAAACAAACGACCTATTAGTCATGGAATTGAAAACGTTAAAAGATTAAACACTAAATTAAAGAAAATCTCAAAAGATTAGGTACTTTCGAATTTGTGGTCCTTAAAAATGAAAATTATTAGATAATAAAATACATGTTAGTTTGTATTAATTCTACCAAAAATAAACATGAAAAATTAATAACTGAGAATGTATTAAAGAAATTTAAATATTACATATTTATAGTTATCCAACATAAGACAAATAAACAAAATTTAAAGAACATAAAAAAAGACCCAACAATTAATTTTGAAAATGTAAAAGCTATTTAAGATTGAAAATAACAAAAAGTATCAAATTTACTTTTTAGTAAAACATTTATTTAAAAGATAATAATAATACTTTATATCCAAAGTTTCATGACATTAACGTTAAACGTGTATAAAATAGACTGTAGAAGTATATGTTCAATTCAAAAAGCTAAAAATTCCCAAATATAAACGAAAATAAAATGAAGAACAATATACTAGTGACTATTGTTCTTCTTTGTAAGTATTAAAGTACTTATTGATTCTTTATCTATAATCTGTCAATATTACAAGTTAATATTTAATATCCATTGCCCTTTTCAAGGGATTATGGGAGTGCTGTATCAACCACCGAAAACTTCGATCATAAAGAATAATTAAGATTCTTATTGAGAACTAAATGCAATTGTTATGAAATTAGAAGCAGGAAATGTGTATGTATTTGTATATGTGTCGTTGGTGAAAATGCACAACTCTATCAAAACTTTAAAGATGCGTTTAACATTTCTTGTTAAATCACGAGTCAACTACAGGAGCGCATAACTTAAAGTCGTGGACACTGTTTTTGGTATAAATAACCAGATGTTTGGTTAGTGGGTTGCTTATTACGTGCTAGCTCGTCGTCTATAGAATATGTTTACACAAGTTTTATAATGCGTCGGGGAATGTTCTCGAGTTTACTTTCTCTTTGTTTTTTCTGTTGTTATAAAAATATGTGTGTGCTTATACCTTTTTAATTTGCAATATTAATGTATAATCATGAAAGCTCTTATACCTTTTTCCTGTGCAAAATTGATTTTAATTAACATTGAGCATGTTGACGTGATAACCTGTCATATAAATCAAAGTCTTAGAAAATAGCAAATCATAATGTCAAACAAGACAGATTTCGTATGTATAATTTGCCGGATCTCATATGCTCATACTTGTTGCCGTCTACAATTGAACAGTGAATTAAAAGACAATATTTTGTCAAAAACAAAAACAAGTTATTTTCCTACTGGGTCGGAGTTGGAGAGTGCGAGTCTTATTAACTAATAAACTTCGAAATGCAGGTGCCAAATTTCTGGGACGTGCCATCAACACTTTCCACATCAACGACTAAACAACTATATCATCCTCCAGGCAGTCACTATATAAATGATAATCTTCTTCACCTGTACAATTCGCAACTCTTTGCATCAATGTCAGGAAAAATGGCCAGAATTTGGCCTCAATTAGTACTTGGCCTGGCGTTATGTTTGTTGGCTACAAATGTAGCTGCCAATTATGAGCTTTACGGTTACGGTTCACTACCCCACTACGACTACAAGTCAACACAGCAATCATCACCTGCATACACAAACAAATCTCCATCGCTTCTTCCACCTTTCTCCGACACCTACAAGTCTCCACCTCCATCTTCTCCATCACCAACTTCTTCTATTTACAAGTCTCCACCATCTCCTCCCAACGTCTACAAGGCTCCGCCTCCACCTTATCTCTCACCTGCACCTGTTTATAAAAATAAATCTCCTCCCCCATCATCACCATCCCCACCTCCTCATTATGTCTACAAGTCTCCACCACCCCCATCTCCTTCACCACCACCTCCTTATATTTACATTTCTCCACCACCTCCATCACCTTCTCCACCTCCACCTTATCTCTCACCTGAACCTCTTTATAAGAACAAGTCCCCACCACCCCCGTCTCCTTCACCACCACCTCCCTACATTTACAATTCTCCACCACCTCCATCTCCTTCACCACCTCCTCCCTATATCTATAAGTCCCCGCCACCCCCATCTCCTTCACCGCCTCCTCCATATGTGTACAAGTCTCCAACTCCACCACATCTC
>JAOSBN010174836.1:0-20020 GCA_027563595.1 Erythroxylum suave | reverse complement strand
TCTTCTAAGAAAAATCTCCTCCAAAGTTTTCTTCTCCTTTCCTACCAAAGGATCTTGTTAACCAAGTTGTCCAAGAAGAACAAGATTGGTTGAGGATACAATATCAAGAAGAGAATACAATAAGGTGAAGAGGATATATCACCTAGGAGAGGATACATTGATGAGGATAGGATAGCACAGCGAGGAGTTAAAGCTATAGTGAAGGAGTCGATAATATTTTCCATCTTGTGATTACGCAAATGTTTTTCTTTATACCGTATCATATGTGGCTACGCATGTTGATTTGGATATATTGCTTCTGTTAAAATTTTGATTTCTAAAAAGTTTTGAAATCTATCGTTTCTTCCAAATCGATGCATGTTTTATTTTCCGGTCCAACAATTTTAATAATCTTTTGGGCCCATCCCAAAAATTTTTTTTAATCATAATTGTTATTACAAATATAATTTATTTTTACAATAAATGAAGCTTTCAGAACACAATATTTAATACTAAATTTACAGAAAATATATGCAGAAGCCAACTAATCCCGACCTCTATCTTTTATCTGAATGTAGTGGTTAGGCCCCAGTTGGTGTAACTGGGTGTCTCATCTGAGCCTGAAAAATATATTGCAAATTGGGATGAGTTTTATGAACTCAGTGACGTAACCATCATCGATGATTGACTCAATTTATGCAACACATCACACATATAACATATAATTCACATCTTTACATTTTGCATAAATTACCACATATCATATTCTCACTTAAAGGTAGGACAATTTGCATTTCAAACAACCAAACATACTTATTAAAATGTTTTTGAAATGCTCATGCGAATCTTTTCCAATTATTACGTTGTTGTGACTGAGTGCCTAATCTATTTCATATCCATTGTGGATACCGGGCTCATTTATACGGTCCCTTATCTGTTAGGGATACAGGGCTCATTGTATATAGTGAGTCTTTGGCTCTTAATCACATTTGGAGCTTTAAGCTCGCTTTCGGTGGCTACTCAGATCACAACTCTCATTATCTGATCAAGAGTTCATGTATGGAATGTATCTCTCATAATCAATCAATCATGTTAAGAAGCATTTAGTTCATCACATTCATATACAAGTAGCACTTCAATATCACATTCATGCATCAAGTCTCTGACCTTCATTGTCTGGCATCAACATAATCAAATCACATTCAAATATTCATTCAAAACATATTCTAAAGCAAACAATTAATTGCGTGAAACTGCATAGGTTACTCACCTATTACTCCCCTATTGCCTGAAGTTCCGGCAACGTCTAGATGTTGACGTTCCAATTGCTCCTCTATATCAAGCAATATACACATATCACACTTTTGAACAATTACAAGTGTTTGTTAATGCACATGTATGTATATGAAATATGTATAGTGCATGTTCATGACAATTCCGAGTATCGCTATATTATTTTCATCATGTAAACATTCATATTTCCAAACTCACATAAGTATCATTTATACTTATGGTTTATACCTCAATAAAACCATTAAAATCGAAATTCATAACTCGTTTCGTCAATTCAGATTTTTCCTGAAACATACCTTTGGGTCTACTGTACATGATCAATTTGACAATGAAAATGAAGTAATTTGGCAATACTTTCTTCTATAAAAATGTTCCTCATTGTCTTAAGTTTCTAATGACTCCAAGAACATTCAATTTGGTTCGTTATTGTATGAGTTATGATCAAAATACTGTAGACTAAGTACATTTGAAATTTAGCTAATGCATGATCATGTTGTCAAGTTGTAGAACTCATATCTCTCAATTCCAATATCTATAAATTACAAAATTTACTCCAATTGAAAGCTAAGGGAACAAGCTACAACTTTTTTGAAGAAAATTTTATCTGATTCTGACTACATAAATACAGTTTATTCGATAACAACAGGACATGATTTCTATCTTGGGTAGTGTTAAAGCCTAAGCCAAGACTTAATTTCAATCCAGATTTTGAAATTTTTAGAGACAGAATTAAAATTCAATTTCTTCAGAAAATTTGTATCTTATGTCTCTAATTTACTCCAAATTAAGAATAATTCCATTTGGATAACTACATAACAAGTTACGTGTAAACATAGAAGCATAATCAGTGAACTTGTTACTGCTACGTTTTCCAGAACTCATCTTCCAATTTTCCAGATTTTACTCCCAATACAACTTGTACAGAGATCACTTTTACACTTCATTACTCTTCATTCTTAACTCCATTTCAACTCAATATCATTCACAAACCAATTCATGATCTATATTTGATCATTAACTCAAAACAAAACATGTGCATACATTTACAAAACTCCATTTTTCTGCACTTCTTTCAATCCCATCTTAGGACTCATTCTAACTCTAAATTATCTCCACATCAATTTAAATCATAAGTCAACATAAACATAAAAGACATGTACATATCTGGATTTTTTTCTCATTCATGTAAAACACATATAATACCATCTTATGACCATATGCCCTTTAACCATCATTATATATGCTTCAGTCAACAAATCAAGAAGAGTGAAGCTTTTAACATGTTTATTTTAAGATCTCCAAAAAATCACATAACCCTAGCTTTCCAATGTATCATATGACCATTAATTCTCATGGAGGAATGGGTTGGGTCTTCTTGTAGGAAGGCGAAGAAGACAAAGAAAATAGAAGTAAATGATGGATGAGAGCAAGATGAAACATTAATGAAGCTAAGTGAAGCAAAAACGTGAAGAAGAAGAAGAAGGAATGAAGAAATGAAGGTAAGAGAGACTTAAGAACAAAGAGAAGCAATTGACAAGTGACAGACCAAAAAGTTGGTCTTTCAATTAACAAAAACGTGGGTTTAACAAGTGGTGTGGCAAGTGACACGTGCACTTGCCACATATCACTTTCTTATGGTTTCCAATGAGTCCTCTTTATTACTAGTCCATTTGTCTCCAATTCTTACTCCAATTGTCTCCCAATTTTCAATGACATGAGTCATTAAATCCCAATATCACTTTTCAATAATTTGACTACCATTTGATATTTATTTGTACTACCATTTAACAACTGTCCTGCCACTCAACATTTTTCCTAGTCCATAAATACCCAAAAATTCCAAAAAATTCTCAAAATTTTCCAAAAATTCTAAATTGATAATTTAATTCACCAAATCAATTTTTAGAACAAAATATTCACTATCCACCTCATAATCACATTAAATCAATTATTTATACCTGAAAATTGTCAAATGAGTGCATGAACAAATTATTGTAATGTGTGCAATGATCAAATTCACGTGTATGCATGCTATATTATGCATGAGCATGAAATGCATTTTTGTTTCTCTCACTTTTATTTCTCATTTACGGTATTCCCAACTCTAACCCTTAATATGGGAACGGTATGTTATAATTATAGACCCAGGGGTATGTTAAGCTAATAACATTAAATAAGCACAACTTAGGAGGCAACCAAAAATTAGGATACGTTTCACGTTTATTTTCATTTTCATTTTATTTTATTATGATTCATAGGATTTTAACATCCAAAAGAGGAAATGATTAAAGTAATGGAACTAAATAGGTCAAGTGAATTATAATATTTTGTGTATTTATGTTTTTCTTAATTTCATGTTTGTTAGTGGTTTGTTATTTTTAGTTTTATGATTATTTTATAGGGAATTGAATAGAAGGATGTTCATGGCATGAAGTGTATCCAAGTTTCTTCTCTGATGCTATCACCACCACAATACCTATAAGTATTCTTACCCTTATTTTTATTCTTTTTATTTATATTTTTTGTTATATTTTTTATGTGATATTTTTAGTTGTGTATCATTTACATATGAGGTGATGTATTGCTCATGTATAGGGACATATATACACTTGCATATCATTTATGTATGTGAAATTTTCATTTACATGGTGTTAGTTTATTTGTATTGTGATAGTTTTTGATTAGGTTGGCATTATAAGAACATTTCAATACATGATGTGTGCATTTCACGAATATGATGATGGTATAAATCAAAAAGAATTGGTTTAACCTTGAAATATGGTAATTTAAATTTTAAAGGCACATTAGCTTGTGAAATTTGTGTTTTAATTGTCTTTGCGATGAATATGTAGGTTAATTAGGATATGTCACCTATTCTTTCACTTTATGATTTTTTTTTGATAAACTTATAATTACATTAATTTAAATAGCTAAGCATCATTAGTAACCGTTCATAAGAGTGACTGGCTCAGAAGAAATAAGGTAGGCTAAGAAATTGAAAAAAATGTGTTAAATAAAACCCCTACTCTACTAACCTTTTTTTTAAAAAGGAAATTAGGTTAATAATAGAGTTGGTAGCTAGTTAAAAGATGTTATATAGTTAAGTATCAGGGGCATTCATAAAAAATGTTTGTCTTCACGTCAAAAGGCTAGAATGATACTCTAACTAAGCAGGGACATTCATAACTATATGTCTTGCTTCGTGTCAAAAGACCAAGTGATCAATAAACAAAATCTAAAAAGATAGTGCTTGCGATAAAATTAAACCTACTAATCTTCTAAAATAGCAAGAATTTTCACAAAAAGGATAATTAATGATAGTTTACCTCTTTAATTGATCAATAATAGAGAATGCATGCTTACAATTGTAATAGGTGTGTGAATACGGTGTTAATATTTTGACTGACATGTATATTTAAATCAAAACACTTGAACGTGAATAAGTTAGTGTGTTGAAAATTTTTTAGTGTTGATGTTTAAGGTTAAGTTAATTCCATGAGATCTGATGCCATTGAACCATTATTATAATGTTGCATGATTGATGTGTTTATATGTTGTTTTGTTTGTTTTATGGTTTTAGTTTTGCTTGATGGTGAGCTTTACCAGTTGCTCCTTTGTGGCCATAAGATCACAGGTTCAATGCATAAAATTGAAAATTTATCTTTCTTGAGTTTCATATTTAGGATTTTCAAATTTTATCCTAAATAAAAATTATTCTTTTCAAATTGATGCCTTCATAGTTGAATTATGAAAGGAGTTAGTTTTTTTTTGTCAATTATATGGATACATCTTTAATTTTATTTAATATTGGTATTGTGGAACTTTTTAATTTTTTAATTTTTTGGGCTTTCAAATTGATAGTTGTGCATTAGTGTGTATTTTCTAAGTATTTGGCATGTGTTTCTTGCATAATAGGTTATTATTGATGTGCTTCAGGACTTATTTTTGCATGATTTTGTTTAGTTTGATCTTTATGGTTGTTCTTTTATGTTTAATGTTGATTTAAGGTTAGAATTAATCATTTTAATGTAGGAATGGAGGGTGGATACCTTTTTGATTAAGCTAAGGACCAAGAGAGAAGAAGAGAAGCGTAGGAGTTTTAAGACAAGAACCCATGATCATGGGGTTAATGCTAATTCCCACAATTGTGGGATCCTTAACTGAAGATATACGTGGGTTTCACTTATTTTTAGGATCTTGTTACTATATACGGGCACAAATCCTTAGGGACGAATTGGGTGTCATGAGAACTTGCCTTCTTGAGCTAAAAAATAAATTTATAGCTTAAAGAGAGGAAAAGAATTAAGATTTCTATTCTAAATTGGGCAAAGAGCACACCAACTCCAGGTTTTCCAGATTTGGGAAAAGAAGAGAAGGAGCTTGCTTCATCTGGTTCTTATTTTGTTTTTCTCTTCTAGCATCTTTATTATGAATTTTCTAGTTGTTGGGGTTGTTAATGACATTATGAGTGGCTGAGTTATTGTAGAGTTGAACTTCTTATTGAACTCCTACTTTGTTGATTTGAATGAATGATGCTTTTGATGAATGTTGAGCTTATGCCTTGCAATATATTGACAAATTGAGTAGGGTAAATTATGTAAGACTGTAAAATGAGAATTGGCACTCTATAGACCTACATTAATTAAGTTAATTGATTAGTTAGAGAGAGATCTTGGCTAATTAGTTGATTACCCATAGGATAACTTCATAACTAGTTGAATTGTGGACTAATTATGTTAATTAAGAGATTGCTTAATCATTTCCATTTAATTTGGCTAGGGACAATTAATTACACCTTGAGAGAGGGTAGCTAATACATTAGGACATCATAGGTGAGACACAATTCAATTAATAGGGTAGGAGGGAGATAAGATGGGAAAAAGGTGATATCTAATTGTTAAATCTTAAATTCCAAGTTTCTGCACTGTTGCTTTATCATTTGTTCATTGTTATTTCTTTGATTTAGTTTGATTTTTTAGTTTATATTTATTAAAATTGGTTGGCAAACAAAGTAGTCTGAATTAAGTAATATCTAAGCACAATCTCTGAGGGATCAATATATTTTCTTTACTACAAGTTACACCTCGTATACTAGTGGTTTTGATCGTAAAACTAGTGAGTTGGTTTTGGAATCAACATGTTTTTGGTACCGTTGTCGACGAATGTTTGTTTAGTATATTTTTAGTTTGGGTAACTTTGATTTGAGTGTGTTTGATACTTTTCCTTGTGTATTTACAAATGCATGAACACAAGGAGGACAAGAAGGTCCAATGAAGCTTTTGAAGAAGAATTTTCTATATTATAAGATAAGAGAGGAGGTTAAAGAGAGCAAAGTGCCAAGAAAATCTTCAAAAAAATATGGTGGAAGAAGGAGAACAAGGAGGGGTGGTCAAAAGAACATTGATGGATTTTATGAGACCCATATTTAGTCCACAAGGAGTTACAAGGCTTGTAATCACAACAAACAATTTTGAAATCAGGTCGGCACTCCTAAACATACTTTAGAATAGCGTTCAATTTTATTGGTTATCAACTGACGATCCCAATGCCCACCTAGCAAATTTTTTGGAGATATGCAACACTTTTAGATTCCAAGGGATGTCTGATGATGATGTGAGGCTTAGATAATTTCCATTCACATTGAGAGATCAAGCCAAGGCATGGTACAACTTACATAGTGCATCTTAGATTACTAAATGGGAGCAAGTAGCCCAAGTCTTCCTTACTAAGTACTTTCCATTAACAAAGACTACGCAGATCATCAAGGAAATTACAAACTTTCAACAATATGATGGGGAATCATCATATGAAGCTTGGGATAGGTTTAAAGAGTTATAAAGAAGCCGCCCATACCACAACCTTCCAAGGGAGTTCTTACTATAGACATTCTATAATGGTGTGAATCAGACCACAATAGGGACAATAGATGCATCTGCTGGAGGGTCGTTGATGAGGAAAACCATTGAGGTAGCTCATGATATTTTGGAGTAGTTAGTAAGTAATAATTGCATGTGGTCAAATGAAGGGACTAATAAAGGCACAAAGGAACAAAAAGGCATGTTTCTAATTGATTCCATCACAGACTTGCAAGCTCAGATTACCGCTCTTACCAAGCAGTTGAACAATATGCAAGGAGCTTCTTCATCCACAGCCAAAGCCATGCAATTCCACTTTGAGTTATGTAGGTAGGACAACCATTACACAGTAGAATGTTTCTTGTTGCGAGCTAGTAGCACAGAACAGGTTGATTACTTAGACCAACCACATCGAGGTAACAATCCATACTCTAACACTGATAATCTAGGGTGAAAAAATCACCCAAATTTTTTTTGGAGTACCTAAAATGCAAGTAGCCTGAAGTAAATCACTTGTTAATATAAAAATCACGTATAATTTGTAAAATACACAAGAAGGGGGGTTGAATTATGTTAAATCATCTTAAGTTATTAATCTTTAAAATATTCTTGCTTTTTTTGATAAATTCAGACAATTACAAAACAACACACTTAATTTGGTGAGTAATGCAACAACGGAAATTAATAACTATTCTTCTAACAATAAGAAAATTAAAGATATAAGGGTTAGAAAATATGACATCGGAATTTATACTAGTTCACCCTTAACCTTAGGCTACGTCTAGTCCTTAGAGTTTTTCTGAGATCTTACTATCTCCTTCAATGTTACAAGTATTATTTCTACACTTGTAGAGCCTCTTTAGGTCTCTTTCACAAAGTATTCTTTATCTACTTTCTTAGCCTCTTTAGGCTCTAGCCTTCTTTTCACTTGAAAGGATATTGTTTTGAGCATTCACACTCACGTTACAGATGTTTTTGCTCTCTTTCTTTCTTTCTTTTCTTTCATAATAATTTTCAAAGTATGAGCACTTGAGCACAAAGTTTCTCTAAGTATGTTTTGTACAATCAGAGTTCTCTATCTTTTTGTTGTGTGTATTCATTGTTGTTATTGTTTTTATAACTACAACTGATATTTATAATATAAATCTCTAACAGTCTACTTTAGAAATCTTCTTGTACAATCTTCTAAAGTCTGTAATAGTTGATTCCTGTAACCAATTCTAACTAACTGACGTTCTTGTACATTCTTCAATTACCTCATCTTGTATACTTTGATTGTATGCTTCAATTTGTATGCTTCGTCTGTATGTTTCAATTTGTATACTTCTTCTGGTGTCTTAGACTTATTCACTTCGTCTAACCTATCTTAGACGCTTCATCTTATCAACTTTTACTTAAGTATCGTCTAGATTTGATGATTTGTGCCACTTACATTTATCTGCGCACTTAACAAATTTATCAAAACAGTCCACACACTTCTTTTATTATTATTATTTGACTTTCATCAAAATCAATAGAAGAAGGGAAGTCTTCTTGACTTAACAATCTCCCCTTTTTTGATGATAACAAATAATCATAATATTAGAAGATTAAATTAATATTGAGACGAACAAAGATATACAATATTTAATGATAAACAAAAAATTTAATTCTCTAATTTTCCTTTCTACTATTCTCCTGTTCTCCCCCTATTTGCTATTAATCTAAAAGATCATTCATTTTAGATGCTTCAAGAATACATCTATTGAATATATGTGTGGATCGTCTTGAGGTCTTATTCTAAAAAAACACGTAGAAGTGTTATTTTCTTATGAAGATCACCTACTGCATCACCTAGTTCATCAACCTTAGTATCAAGTTTCTCAATATGTTTAGCTAAGGCTTCTTGAACTTCTGTCTACTTGTGACTAGCTTTAGTCCGTTTGATGAAATTCTTCAAGAGCTCCAAATTAACGGTAGGATCTTGTAGCTTTTCATTAAGTGGACGAATATAATCAACAATAGGTGGTTTTCTAGGTGAACCTTTTAATTTGATAATTTTGATTGAGGGTAATATAGAAGGTTATTTTCCATCAGGGACATCAAGATCATCAGGTTTGAGTAGTTTGTAAATTGGTTTCCCTAGAAGGTATAAAATAGATTTAACTGAAGGAATGAAACCTAAGGTTTTGAAATGAATGAGCAAATGAACAAAGTTTTCTAAGTTAAAATTGATACCTTTAATTGTGATACTTTTGTACCTTCCTTATGATATTGTACCAAATACCTTGAAGCTTTTGTCTTTAGTAGATGCTCCAAAATTACTTTCTGATTCCCTTGATATTTGATGTGATACATAGACCCCTATAGGTTAAGTTACATGACATACATCATCTATGTTCTTCATTGCCACTTGAATTTCTTCTTCTGTGAGATCCTCTTCTTGTTTTTCAGGAAACTTCTTCTTCTTTCCTTTTTCTTTGCTGACTTCTGGTGCTGTACGTCTAGGTTGTACATTTGGTACAATCTTGATTGTAATTCTTCTTGTTACTGGATAGATTGTGTAGGATCTTTTCTAAACTTCAATAGATATGGTTTTGTCTTTTCATCTTATAGAATACTGTATAGTATTCGGTCTTCAGGGCTTAGAAGATGTATCATCTGATCATCTACTATTATAGGTTTAACTTGAACCTTAACTTTCTATTTAGAAGGTTCTGTGATGATAATTGAACCTTTGTTATAATCAAGTGTTGATTCTTCTATGACCTTCATCTTCAAATCTTCTTTCTTTATTGGTTGACGAGGGTTGTATGTTACTCGTTGCTTTTTATTAGTTTGTGTCTTTTGTTGAACATCAGATGATGAAACCTTCTTCTTTTGAACAGGCTTCATCTTGTTTTTTCTTCTGTTGATTTGGAAGAGAGTTGTTGTTGAGGCTTCTTCTTATCAAATACTAACTTCCTTTTTATCTCTGTCTCTCCAGATGGTTGTTCTAATTGAGTCTGAGCGATAGAGACAATTGGTTTGATAGGCTACTGTTGTTTCTCTTACTCCTTTTTA
This sequence comes from Erythroxylum suave, assembly GCA_027563595.1. Lineage (NCBI taxonomy): Eukaryota > Viridiplantae > Streptophyta > Magnoliopsida > Malpighiales > Erythroxylaceae > Erythroxylum > Erythroxylum suave. The sequence continues at coordinate 9,851 of JAOSBN010174836.1, read as the reverse complement.
CTCTTAGAGTCTCCACTAAGAATCAAACCTTTACACTTCTTCTGTTCTTGTTGTCGTAAGGTCATCAATCTTGGTGATCTTCTTGTCTTCTCTAGCCTTTCTAATTGGAGCGTCTTAGCCTTCCTCTTTAAAGATACTTGGTGAGTTGGTTGTTGAACCTTGATTTCCTTCCTTTTTGGAAATGTCTTGGCTTGTATAAGCTCACCAGACAATTGTTCAACCTTTACCTCTGCTAATATTCTTCCAGATGATCGAGGTTTTGCTTTTATTTCAGACAGAAAATGTTCTTTCCTGCTTCGTCTTACCGAAAGCTCCCCCTTAGACTGTGCTTTTGGTGTGAAATCTACATCCGCTTTAGCTTCAGTGTTGATCCCCATTTTGTGAACATTAGAGGCATTGATAACACTCTTAACATTCAGCTTTACTCTGTTTCCTATATCAAGTAGGATTCCAGATTCTTTAAAGAATCTTGTTAACAGCATAGCATAAGGTAAAAAACCACTCTTCAGATGATAATCCTCCCTAGCTTTATCATGTACTTTAGAATCAAGAATGGATTAACCTATTGGAGAGTGAGTAGATGAAATAGACATTTTTCATCATTCATTTTCACCACGACCTTTGATCCAGCTCTTGGTAGGATACAATAAAGAATAAGTGAGTGAAGAACCCTAGCCTTCAGAATAAAGGTTGAAAACTTCTTGACTCCTGTATTACTGGATCCATATAGTTGTCGATTGATGTTGGCTTCATTTATATGACTTTGAGTGATCCAATTTGTATTGTTGAGCAATTCTTCTCCTTCATTTGGACACCCAATAGCCTTCACAATAGAATCTTGTATGAATATTACTGACAACCCATCTACCATCGATACCAAGGTGTTATCTACCACCTTCGCATTCTTCCAGAACTTATATATTTCATTCAGATACACCATCTCTTAGATATTGAAGAAGTTCTTCCATCCAACTACTTCAATCTCAAGTTAGATATCCATCTGATTATCCGTCAGGAAGTGAAATTGACGAGTTTTCCATGGACAAGAGATTTTGACATTTTTAATATGTAAAAGATAAACACTAAACACATAAATGTATTTCTCTTAAAGAAGTGAGTTTAGTATATAGAAACAATTGAGAGAAATATATGAAATGAAATGAGAAGGATTTGATGCTTAGAACAGAGGGTTAGAATGTCTTTGTTGAGAGCACTTTGAACAAGTCGGTTTCGAAGTTTTTCAAGAAAATTCTAAAGTGTGAGGTGTTTTAGATTTTTAGATGATTTTTTTTATATACACTCTTAAAAAGTTACCGTTACTATTTAGTCTGAAAACTTACTACTTTTCAGTTCCTTCATGATGAATCGTTTATATCATGAATTCTCAGACAAATGGTCATTTAACATCACCATATTTAGTTTTCGTCTAATTTCATTGAATTTGTCTTCACTTAAGGGTTTGGTGAAGATATCTACCCTCAACAAATTGTAGATTTATCTCAACAAATTGTAGATTGATGATCCCTCTCTGTACATAGTCTCTTATAAAATGATGTCTAACTTCAATATGCTTTGCCCTTGAGTGTTGTATTGGATTCTTTGAGAGATTAATAGCAATTGTGTTGTCACAGAAGATTGAAATATGATCTTCTTGGATTGAATAACCCTCTAACTGATACTTTATCCATAATATCTGTGAACAAGAGCTTACAGCTAGCATGTATTCAACTTCTGCAGTAGATATAGCAATTGAACTTTGCCTCTTGCTTGACCGAGAAATTAGATTATGACCAAGAAAATGACAACCTCCACTTGTACTCTTTCTATCAATCCTATCTCCAGTATAATTAGCTTTACAGTAGCCAATTAACCTGAAATCTTTTCCTTTCTCATACATTAAGCAAAGATTGGTAGAACCTGCCAAGTATCTCAATATTCTTTTAACCACAATATAATGAGATTCTCTAGGATCAACTTAAAATCTCGCACACAAACAAACACTAAACATTATATCAGGTCTGCTTGCAGTTAGGTAAAGAAAAGAACTAATAATTCCTATGAAAAGAGTTTGATCAATCTTCTTACCAACTTCATCCTTGGTTAAGACAATTGAAGGATGCATAGGAGTTGACATTTTTTTAACATTTATATTTGACTAAAAGTTCTTTAATATACTTTTGTTGATGAATAAAAATGTTTTCTTCAGCTTGTTTAATCTGTAAACCAAGAAAGAACTTTAATTCACCCATCATACTAATTTCAAATTCACTTCATAAGATTTTCAAAAATTGATCATAATTTTTTAGAAATTGCACCAAAAATGATATGATCGATATATATTTATACAATGATAAAATCATTTTTTATTTTTTCTAAATAATGTTTTATCTACTTGACCTCTAATAAAGTCATTTTTAATCAAAAACAAACTTATACGTTCAAACCAAACATGAGGTGCTTGTTTTAATCCATACAAAGCTCTATGAAGTTTATACACATAATCTGGTTTATTAAAGTCTTCAAAACCTGAGGGTTGTTTTACATAAACTTCTTCATCTTTAAAACCATTCAAAAAAGAACTTTTCACATCCATTTGAAACAATTTTATATTATAATGAACAGCATAAGCAAGCAAGATCCTAATAGCTTCTAGTCTAGCTACAGGGGCATATGTTTCATTATAGTCTATTCCTTCTTGTTGATTATAGCCTTGAGCTACTAATCTAGCTTTGTTACGGGTTACTTTTCCTGATTCATCTAGTTTATTTTTGAATACCCATCTAGTTCCTATAATAGATTTATTGGATGGTTTAGGTACTAGATACCAAACTTTATTCCTTTAAAATTGATTCAACTCCTCATGCATAACTAAAATCCAAGCTTCGTATTGAAGAGCTTCATCAATTTTCTTAAGTTCTAATTTAGAAACAAATGCTACATTAGTCTTTCTTCTAAACTTAGATTTAGTTCTCACTCCTTCTTATGTTTCTACCATAATCAAATTTTCTGGGTGAGAAGATTTATATTTCCAGTCTTTTCTTAAGCTAATATTTTCAGAACTATTTACTACTTTATCAGATGGATCGTCTAGTGGTGAATCGTCTAGGTTATTAACTAAAGGAGCAGATAGAGTTTCATCATCAAAATTGTCTTTTTTATCTAGAAGAGAATCATCATCAAATTTTAGATGCATAGACTCTTTAACAGATTTAGAAACAAGATTATAAACTTTATAAGCTTTAGAAGTAATTGAATAACCAAGAAAAATCCTGAATTGATCTTAGAATCAAATTTATCCAAATTTTCTTTTGCATTCAAAATAGTGCATTTGCAACCAAAAGGATGAATGTAATAAATATTTGGCTTTCTTCACTTCCATAATTCATATGGAGTTTTATTTAAAATAGATCACAAAAATACTCTATTTTGAATATAATAAGCTATATTTACAACTTCTGCCCAAAAGTACTTAGGAAGATTCATTTCACATAGTATAGTCGTTGCCATTTCCTGAATCGTTTTGTTCTTTGTTTCTACAACTACATTTTGTTGAGGAGTTCTAGGAGTAGAGAAATTATGGAAAATTCCATTCTCTTCACAAAACATTTTGAATTTTTCATTTTCAAATTCTCCACCATGATCACTCCTGATTCCCACAGTAGAAATTCTTTTTCATTTTGTAACTTTTTGGATAGAACTTTAAAGCATTTAAGAGACTTATCTTCATGTGATGAAAACAGTATCCAACAAAATCTAGTAAAGTCATTAACAATTAGGAGACCATACTTCTTTCCACCAAGAATTACTGTTCTTGTTGGACAAAACAAATCTATATGTAATAGTTTTAGAGGTCTATATGAAGTTACAATATTCTTAAACGAAAAATATGTTTTAACTTGTTTTCCTTTTTGACAACTCTCACAAAAAGAAATCTTTGTTAAAACTTATCTTTGGTAAACCTCTTACCAAATCATGTCTAACCAACTTGGAAATATGTTTAAAGCTAACATGTCCTAGCTTTTTTGTTTAAATTAGTTTTTCATCGTCTTTTGATATAAGGCATGAAATATTTTGACTTTTCAAATCGTCTAAGTTAATTTTATAGAGGATATTTCATCTCTTGGCAGAAAAGAATAAGGAATCGTCTTTGTTTTTGATGATACAAGAATTTTTATTATAGGATACTTCATAACCGGAATCACATAATTGACTTATACTAATTAGATTATGCTTTAAGCTGTCAACTAACAGAACATTATCAATAGATGAAAAGGAGTCTTTACCAATTTTGCCGATCCCAACTATTTTGCCCTGCTAGTTGTCTCCAAAAGGTATTGATCCTCCTTGCTTATGCTGGTGTTCTAGGAACATAGACCTTCTACCGGTCATGTGTTGCAAGCAGCCACTATCCAACTACCACTGATAGAGATTGCTTCTTCCTAGCAAGGAGATCTGCAGTATATACTATATCCTTCTTAGGCACCCATATTTTCTTGGGTCCTTTGGGGTTAGTCTTATAATTTTTCTTTGAATAATAATAAGAATATTGTTTCTTTTTCTTTCCATTAGGAACAAAATTCCTATTATGAAGAACCTTACTATTATGAATAGTATTTCTATCATTAAAGCCTAAACTGCTTTAATTATTTGGATGTCTATAACTTCCAATCATATCATTCATCCTTTTTGTACTTTTTGTAAAATTTGATAAATCTACTGAAAGACTATTAATTCTTTGTTTTAGTTGATTACTTTCCTCAGATCTATCTACAGTTACTTTCTTTTTCATATCGTCTACTTGTTTCTTAAGGCAGACGTTTTCTTCTTCTAAGAGTTTTGTGTTCTTTAACATGTGAATCTTCTAAAAATTCTAAATAGGCATGCTGAAGATCATCAAAGTCAGAAAGGACCTTATCATCACTTTCCCTTTTAGCTACCAAGCATATATTTGCTTGTTTTGATGTTTCTAAGTCGGATTCTGATTTAGAAGAATCCAAATCTTCCTATGTTTCCATCATGCTCTTTTTGTTTTCTTGACTTTTCTTTTGCTTTCTTTTGAGCAAGGGACATTTAGACTTGTAATAACCTAGTTTATTGCACTCATAGCAGACGATAGAACTTTTCTCATTCTTTGAATCGTCTTTGCTATTCTTTTTGAAAGAGAAGTCTTTATTTCCACTTGATTTCTTTTTCCAAATCCTTCTAATCTTTCTTGAAATGAAGGATAGCTCATCTTCATCTTCACTTGAATCTTGATCAGATTCACTAGCATCATCAATATTGATTTCTTCAATCTTTAATAGCTTTGAAGATGTATTTCTATTTTTCTGCATCTTATAATTCTTCTGACCAGCCTTCAATGCAATAGATTTATCCCTTCTAGTTTTATCTTTTGCATCAAGCTCTACTTCATGGATTTTCAATGAACCAAGCAATTCGTCTAGCTTCAGCTTGCTTAAATCCTTGGCCTCTTGTATTGCTGTTACTTGGGGTCTCCATATTTTTGGAAGACTTCTGAGAATCTTTCTGATATGATCTTGGCCGTCATAGCTTCTCTCCAGAGCTTTAAGTCCATTAACAATTATTTGGAATTGTCCAAACATCTAATTAATAGTCTCATCATCTTTCATCTTGAACATTTCATACTGATGAACACGAATACCAATCTTGGATTCTTTCACCTGGTTTATGCCTTCTTGTGCAATGGCTAATGTGTCCCACATTTCCTTTGCAGATTTGCATCCATGAACCTTATCATATTCGCTTCTGCTTAGAGCATAAATTAAGAATAACTTGGCTTTTGAGTTTAATTGAAAGCAAACTTTCTGATTAACCGACCATTGGTCACGAGAGATGTTTTTCCCTTCGTTGTCTGTTGGGATATATGAACCATTTTCAATGATATCCCAAAGATCAATGTGTGTAGATTCGATGAAGAGCCGCATCCTGTCCTTCCAATAATGATAGTTTTCACCATTGAATGCAGGGTGTTTTGTGACCGGGGCACCTTCTGCTATAAAAACATATGATTCAGCCATAGATCTTCTAGATTTTCTTGACAAATTTAGATGATTACAAAACAATGCACTTAATTTGATGACTAATGCCATAGTGGAAATTAATATCTATTCTTCTAACAACAAGAAAATTAAAGAGATAAGGATTAGAAAATATGACACTGCGATTTATACTGGCCCTTAACCTTAGGCTACGTCCGGTCCTTCAAGTTTTTTTGAAATTTCACTATCTCCTTCAACGTTACAAGTATTATTTCTTCACTTGCATAGCCTCTTCAGGTCTCTTTCAAAAAGTATTCTTTATCTTCTTTCTTCGCTTCTTTGGGCTCTAGCCTTCTTTACACTCGAAAGGATATTATTTTGAGCTTTCACACTCACGTTACAAATGTTTTTCTCTCTTTCTCTCTTTCTTTTCTTTCAGAATATTTTCTAAAGTGTGAGTACTTGAGCATATAGTTTCTCTAAGTATGTTTTGTAAAATCAGAGTTCTCTCTCTTTTTGTTGTGTGTATTTGTTGTTGTTGCTATTTTTATGACTACAACTGATATTTATAATCTAAATCTCCAATAGTATTATTGAGAAATCTACTTGTAGAATCTTCTAAAATCTGTTATTAGTTGAGTCCTGTAACCAACTCCAACTAACTGACATTCTCGTACATTCTTCAATTACATCGTCTTGTATGCTTCGATTGTATGCTTCGTCTGTATGCTTCAATTTGTATGCTTCGTTTGTATGCTTCATCTAGTGTCTTAGACTTATTCACTTCGTTTAACCTATCTGAGATGCTTTATCTTATTCAACTTTTACTTAAGTATTGTCTAGATTTGATGATTTGTGACACTTACATTTATCTGCACACTTAACAAATTTATCAAAACAGCCTGCACACTTCTTTTATTATTATTATTTGACTTCCATCAAAATTAGTAGAAGAAGTGAAGTCTTCTTGACTTAACATGACCAACTACCTGGATTTTAGCAAGACCGTCTTAGGTCTTTAGAGAGCAAAATGGACAAGTTAATGGATGTAACGGGGTCCAAGTTCTCAAGCCAAGAGGATAGTTAAAGAAGGTAGGAAGAGAATAAAAAATAGATGTTTGCGAGCTAGGATGCCGAATTTGACCAAATCTTGAAGAATCAGGCTTCCTCCCTCCACAATTTTGGAGGTTCAGGTAAGTCAACTTGCTACTGCTTTGTCATCTAGAAATGCAGGTAGGCTACCAAGCAACACTGAAGCCAACCCAAAGGACCAATTGAAGGCCATCACACTTTGGAGTGGCAAGCAATTAGAGGAGCCAAATGTGAAAAAAAAGAGTCAAATGAAGGAGAAAGGTAAGGAGATAAAAGAAGAGAAAATGGAAGAGAGATCATATATACCACCACCATCCTACAAGCCTAAACTCCCATATCCACAAAGGGTGAGACAACATTAGGTAGACATTTAGTTTTCTAAGTTTCTGGAGAAACTGAAGAAGCTTCAAATTAACTTATCATTGGTGGAAGCTATTGATCGCAAAATAGTCTACTAGTTTTACGCTAAAAAATCACAAGTATAAGGTTCGTGACATTTAGTTAAAAAGCAGATATCGTTGTGATTAGGCATCAACTAATTCAGAACAATCTTTGTTTATAACTCAAAAATATTTGATGGAAATAATAAAAAATTAAATTAAAATTAAATGACTAAAATGAACAATTGAAAATACCAAAATGCAGAAAATTGGAATTCAAGGTTTTAATAAATAGAGATCACTTCCTCCCTATCTTTTCTCCCTCTTATTTTATTAATAAAATAGTGTCTTACCTAAGATGTCCCAAGGTATTAACTACCCTCTCTCAAGATGTAATCAACTATCCCTAATCAAATTAAATAAAGTTGATCAAGCAATCTCTCAGTCTAACAATTCACTCCACCAATTTAACTAGTTATCAAGTTATCCTATGGGTGATCAATTAAATTAGCCAAGATCTCTCTTTCAACTAATCGATTGATGTGATGAATGTATGTCTATAGATTGCCAAATTTCGTTGTATAATTCTACACAAATTACCCTACTCAATCTCTTATTCTATTGCAAGATATAAATGTATTCAACATTCATCAAAGATCTCTTTCATTCAAATCAATAAAATAAGCGTTTAACAAGGTAGTTCAAAAGTAATCCCTAAAAAATAAATAAACCTCTCATGATGTCTATAACATCGCCAACAATTGAATATTCCATCTTATAATGACTAAAAGAGATAAAATGACAGAAAATTAAATAAAGAAAACTCCTCTTTTTTGTCTGAATTTGGAAAATTTTGGTGATTGATCATCCTTGAATCTTCACCTTCCTCAAGACTCCAAACTTGTGTTATTCACTTAAGGAGGCTATTCTATACAGATGGTTCATGTCTTCTTTTGTCCATAGGGATTAATTGTTTTATATAGTCATGAAAATCTAACATTTAAGTAAACCCCACAGATGTCTTTGGATTAAACATCCCACGATCGTGGGAATTGTCACGATTCCCATGATTGTGGGTTTTTGCACCATAATTCTTCCTCTTTTCTTCTCTTCTTTTGATCTCTCACTCAATCGCAACGTTGCTTAACCTTCTTTTCTACATGAAAATAATCAATTCTTACCCTAAATCAAAGTCAAACATAAAAAAACAACAATGAAAGTCAAACTAAACAAAAATATAAAAAATGGATCCTAAAACACAACAATGATAACCTATTATGCAAGAAACTCATGCCAAATACTTAGAAAAATACACACTAATGTACAACCATCAACTTCCCCACATTTAAATCTTTTCTTGTTCTCAAGTAAAATCAAACTTAACCTAAATCAATTTCTTTGCTTCATTTTCATAAAGATCAAAACATACAATCCCTCAAAATTTTATCAGCTTAAATATCAAGCTACTACCCATATCATGACAACTTTCATTGGCATACATAAGCAAACTCAAATTATGGAACCATCACTTAAAGATAAGTTTAGATGCAAGATGAATCTTTCCCATAGTTTCACTTATTTCTCTCAACTATTTGATGGATAGTGTTTCACTTAAGCTCCCTATAGGAAACTACACTAGCATAGGCCTGCTAATACACTAATTCTCCTCTACAATGATTGCATGCATAAATGGTTCAAAAGGACTTGCTTAGGGTTGTACTATGGTAAGGGTTAAGGTGGGATAAAAAAAAGGTGAAAGGTTTAACACAAACATTCGTAAAGTAATAAGTGGAAAAAAAGGACATACTTTTTGAGATACAAATGCAAATATACTACCACTCCACACTTATTGATGCTACTAAACTATTCTTCCTTTTTCTTTTTTCTTTTTTCCTTTTTTTAATAACATGGAAGAAACAAAATAACAATTAAACACAATGTAATTCAAGAGTAGAAGTATTACTCAACTTATCTCATAAAAAATTCATCCTAACTAATACATCACTTAATACTCTACTAGTCCTGTGAATGGGTAGGTTAATAGGTTTTGGATTTTAAAATGTGAGATGTTTTGTAAGAAATAAAATGGTTAAGGTTCAGTAGGGGTAGCAAGGGATAATAAAAAGGGTAGGTCATTTAAGCCAAAGGTTTAAAGAAAAAGGGCCTTAATCATCTCTCTTAAGCTTGCATCTAGTAACCTCAAACCGATTCAAAGACAGTTTTGAAGGTAATAACCTAAAGAAGCATCACATAACAAAAAAATAAAATGACTATTGATGGAGTCATATCGCCTCAATCCTCACTGTTGGATCGGAAAAAGAAAGCATGCTATATTTGGAGAAACGGTAGATTTCAAAACTTTTAAGAAATCATTTTTCTA
>JAOSBN010174825.1:0-20022 GCA_027563595.1 Erythroxylum suave | reverse complement strand
CTTAGTAGAATTGAATCTCAAATGAATACTAATACACTTATGTATTTATGAAATGACATTGTTTTGAACAACTATGCGTTTGAAGAACAAAAATTGGCTTTTATTTTATGAGATAATGTTTTGGAAATTTTCATATGCATAATCAAATCATGTATTCTGCATGCATGTATTCTCTTTTGGCTTAGAGCCTTGGCACGGTTCTATTTTATCGATTGAACGGATAAATAAACGCATGGTGCCTTACCTAGTTTTTGTATTCAATATTTGTATATGATTTTTGATGATTGGTGAGGAAATGATTTGCCAATCGTGTGCAGCGAACAACGGATTTAGCGACCCCCATACCCTTGACACTGGTACATAAAAGTCGAGTCCCCATATTGATACCTTTCTACGAGACTTGCGGGTGATTCCACACCTAGGGTCTGGACACCGACGAGGTCATCACCTAGGGTCATGATGCTCTTGTCGACTATAGTCCAGACTCACCACAGATGAATTCGAGCCAACACCGAGGATCGGTGGGTGTGCATGCTAGTTTGGCTGATTAATGGTGTCACATATGATTGTTTTGGCTTACCCTGGTAATTGTTTTTCTGACGAGATTTGATTTATACATGTGATGTTTTTATGCTTTTGTGTATTGGAAATGGAACCTATGTTCACCGGATGAGTGAATTAATAGGCTAAGCCTATATGATTCCTAACCAGTATAGGTTGAGTCATAGGCTAGGCCTATGTGTTTCTATGTGTTGTATGTTCACCTTATGGGTTATTTATACCGTCTTGGTATGTATCAAGTTCTGTTTGAGACATATGTTTTTCCTGCTCACAGAGTACATAGTGTACTCAACCCCCTCCGCTTTCTAGCCATGCAGGTTATTTTAGTGAGTTTGAAGTTCTAAGTAGATCGTGCGATCTTTTGACAGTTTCAAGACATTACCGCATGTGTGTAGTTTCTGTTTTGTACTTTAGTTGCATCGTGGCTCATGGACTGTTTTATCATTTAACTGTTTTACTGTTTTATTAAAATGATTATGTCGATATGCTTTAAAATTTTGTAAATTAACTTTTGATTTTCTTGTGGTTTGTAAATAACTTTATGTATGAATAATTTGTGTTGTCATTGAGATTGATATTCAGTTAGCCTTGCATAGTTGGGTTAAGGGTACTGTGAGTATCCTTAGCCTGGGTTTGCAACAGTTGTCATGTGCTCTATGTGGTTCTGGGTCATGATATGACATACAACAATTCTATATATTGTTTTGTGTTGTTCTCATAGGTGTAAGATGAATATTTGAACTCTTCCCTTCATTTGCTTGGTTGTTGACAAGATTAACTTGCTATTGTTGTAAAAAAAATTAATTTCCCAAAAAATACGCTACATCATAAGAAAAGGCAGAAAATTCTAAAGAAAAAAGAGAAAAAGAAATGACTGGGTTCAGCTGGGAGTTTCTCCTTGCAAGAATTGGAAGTGAATATAATTCCATATGTAGCGATTGTTAAGCGAAGGCATTTTTTAGGCCATATACCAGTACTTTTGCAAAATATGTTGAAAGGAAAAATGAGCTTTATTCCATGTTGTCTGCAAATATATAGATAGATTTTTGTTAGAAATATTAATATAAGATAAACAATATATGAGGCGGAAAACTTATAGGAGAATATAAAATGTATTTACCTTGGACTTTAAGAAGATAAATTTAGTAATTTTTTGATCTTATCCAAAAGACACATCATGATAATATCTAAGATAAACTTGTTGGTTAACAAGGTTTTGGAGCTCTTTAGTATTTCATTGTTCCCTGAAAAATGATAATTATAAATTTAAAAGCATCAAAATATTCTAAAATTTGTATATAAGTTTATTTGTTGTTAGAGCAAAGATGAAAATATCGTAGTATCAATTTTTAAGATTTGTAGCTTCTCGTATTGATGGATCAATAAGAATTGTGGAGTCAAACCACGTCGATAATGTAACACCAAAAGTATTTCAATTACAAGGCAAGAATAAAATAGAAGGATAAATAAAAGAGAAAGGTGAAAGCGTGATGAAAAAAGAATAAATTTACCATCGTAAAAGTTTACTTTTAACTTGCAACACACGATTATTGGATAAGTTTGTGATGATTCGACAATATGTTAGCCCTCATTAGTAACAAAATCATTCCACATTGACAATATAAGGGTTTTTTGCCTAATATAAAAGCGGAAAATGTTAGAAAAGAAAACTCATGTTAGATTTTAAGAGTTGTAGAGAATAATAAAGAATGTAGCATACTGTTTGTTGGTAAGAACAAATTTTTGGACAGTTGAAAGCTTGCCATCGTTGTTGATTTGTTTATGATCTAAGACTTCAACAACAACAGCCAAAACATCTATCATATGTTAAAGATAAATGTAATTAGATATAGTAGGGAAAAAAAGTCAAAGTTTTAGAAAGAAACAAATAAAGGACCTAACCGATTGATTTTTCCTTATCGTTCATATAGTTGATAAGATTCATAAAAGATGTATAGTTGAATTTGATCGAGATGATGCTGTCATCATCTGTTATATGTTCAACAATAGTGCGACTTGTAATAATCCATTGAATTTTCAAGTTCTCAGTTTGGTACTAAGATGGAATTGGCTTGACAATGGCGTTAAAAATGATATATTTGTTATATGGTTGCAAAATATAACTCATTTGTTTGATATCATTGTTAAAGATAGCAACTTCAACTTGTGATCCCTGTTAATACTAAACATATAATTAATAATTAAGTTAATGAAAAAGGGAAGATTTTTAATAAAGAAAGTATAGTTGTGATACCTCACAATTAAAAAAGATAAACTTTTGCCTCTTTGATAACATGCTAGCTGATGTGACAATATGTTGTTTTTCTTGGATAGTAATTTCACATGACCACCATTATGTACCAGGTAAAATATCCTTGATCAATAAACACTTTTCCATCCTTTAAAAAAGTATTTAATAAAATAATAAGAAAAATAATTTTTTTATATGGAATGAAATTAAATAAACTTGAACAAAACAATTCATATACCTTTTGATAATTCTGTGCTTTATAATTTAACTAAGTGGAAATGAATAATCAAAACTTTAACTGATTCAGGAGTTTGAGCTCTTAACAAAGCCACATATAGTTGTCCATGTGAGAATGTGAGCTGACGAAGATAAATTCCTACATAATCAAGTGTTTGACCCTGAGATTTATTTTATGGTCATTGCAAAACATAAACAAATAGGGAATTGTGTTCTCACAAAAGGTATTCCATTTTTTTTCATTTTTTGAAGATTGCAAAGGAATCCTAGGTATAGAAACTTGTTTTCCTTTGTGAAGTCCAAAGACAATTTCTGCAAAAATTGTATGGTCTTTTAACTGTCTACATATCAACCTTATGCCATTGCACAACCCCTCAGTTGGATTCAAATTTCTTAGAAGCATAATTGGACATCCTTCTTTGAGCAACAATTTGTGTGGAGGTAGACCTTTAGAACTTAAAGAATTTAGAAAATCTTGATAATCTGCTTGATGTCTTTGGTCAATCGTTTTGTCCACATCTATTTATCATTTGATATGGATCAGACGCATACAAGCTTAGGTCAGGGAAGACATTTTGAAGTAACCAGGTGAAGGTAACAGTGCATAAGAAACATGTCTTTTTAATTTTTTAAAAAGTAAAATTGATAGTAAAAGAAAATAATAAAAAATTTAAACTGTTAAAAGGTTCATCCTTGTTATGGTAAGGAATAACCAACTGTTTTGGTAAGGAAATTTGATCTTACACGTCAACTGGTTCTATACCTTCTCCGACTTGTAATAAAAATTCACAAAAAATAGTTTTGATATAGCTTTCATATTTATTGTCAAAGAAAATTTACGCATGTGTGGCCAAAGATGCAAATTTAGAAGACTTGAATCAGTTAGTTGTTGTTTTGTGGTTTGGTCTATAACTGATAAGGTTTGACGAAAATCACCGCCAAATACAACAAATTTTCTGCCACAAGGTTGATTGGAGTTCATGATATCTTGAAGTAAGTCATCAAATGCTTCAATGGCTTCTCGTTTTTCCATGAAAGCCTCATCCCATAAGATAAGACGATATTCAAATATCAATTTTGCAATACTACTCTGCTTACTTAATTGAAAAATTTTTTTCTTTGAAAAATCAAGTGAGATTTTAAATCTTGAGTGACCTGTCCTGCCACCAGGAAGGACTAAGGTTGCAACACTTAGATGTAGCAACAACAATTGCAACATGACTTTGTGACCGTAAAATTTCAAAAAGAACTCGATATAAGAAAGTCTTCCCAGTTCCACCGGGACCATCAATAAAAAAACTGCCACCACTGGAAGCTAAAATTGAATACAAAATCAAATCAAAAATGTATTTCTGCTCGTTATTCAACCTTGAATGTAATAATAAGTCTTTTGAATCAATCTGTATATTCTTCTCACTTTGTGTTTTTTTTCCTAAGATATTGATGATAGTCAACTTCAAAGTGATAATCAATAAAATGATAATCGCTTAAGCTTTTCCCCATTTGTTCTAGGGATTTATTAATATCTTAAAAGGCCATCCTTATATCATCCTCAGATGTACATGTAGTATAGGAGGAAGCATGTTGGTAATCAGAACAAAGATTGTCTTTGAATGTTTCCCAAAGCTGCTTAGGATTTGTTGGTGAACAATAGAATATGAGTATTGTAAATAAAAGTCTAAGGGAAGCTAGCATTTGAAATAAAACAGCTTCCTCTAGAGTTTGTTGTATATAAAAATAAGAAGTTAGCAGTCCTAACTTCAGTGCCGCCTCCCTAAAACAACTTGTTTTTTCACCGTTAATAGTTAACAAGTGATCAAATGATGTTGGCCCTTTAACATGTGTAAGTAATAACCTCAAGTAGTACCTTTCTCCTTCTTTAGGGTCAACAGTAACCATTCTTTCAATCACTTTCTTTGGACTTCTTTTTAACCATGTTTTTTCTTTCAATTCTAAACAAAATGTTTTGGAAAATCTTTATACAAACATTTCATCTTTTTTGCCTTTTTATTTGACAAATTCATCTTGAAAAATTCAGTCAACAATGTTTTGGAGAAGTCAAATTTCTTAACAAATATAACAAATCTATATTTTTTTCAAAGAAAATAAAATTTTGATCTGAAAGATGAACATGGAGTATATAAATTGATGGATTAATCTTTGCTAAAATAAATTCATATATATGCCAGAAAGCTTCAGGAGGTAAAATATAATGATCTTCTTGAAAATTACTATTTCATCAATATCAGTTGTGGTCTCTTGATCGACAATGCTAAAATTGACAAGATCATGGCCTTTAAACACATATTTATAAAAGTACTTAACAAGGTTAACAGTGGAACATGTTTCAACATTTATGTGGCAATCAATGAGCAGCAAGAGGTACAGATTGTAAGGAACCACCCACTTATTATCAACCTACTTAAAAAGCTTAACAGGGGAATATATTTCAACATTTATGTGGCAATCAATGAGCAACAAGAGGTACAGATTGTAAGGAACCACCCACCTATTATCAACCTCATGTCTACAAATCTTGACTTTTCGACCATCATCTCTTTTTCTATAACATAGATAACTGTCTTCACCGTGAACAGTAAAAGGAGCAAAATTTTTAAGATAATGGTTTTTTGACACATTATTTCTCATACAAGGGCAATCTTTGTTCAGAAGACCAAAAGAACCATGAATCATATGGTTAATGATCAGAGAATAGATCGGAGAATATAAGTGCAAGTTTTGATTAAGATCTGGTATTTCAATAGATATGATCTGATCATAAGAATCTGGATTTAGCAATTTAGAATGCGACTTAAGTATCAGCAATACATAAGCATAAGGGAATCCATGCTTTTGAAACTCAATAACATAAACACATGCGGCAACATCTCCGAAGATTTGTTTTTTCATTAACTCATTTTTAAGAAATTCAAATTTAGCTCTAAAAACTCTAGCCAATAAATCTGGCCTATGTTGTGGTTTTTCATAAAACTTAAGGTTATCTTGAACTTAAGGAAAATATCTGGTTTACCATACTTCTGTACTAGAGCCATTGCATCAAGATAAAATCGTTTCATATCCTTTGGACCATCGACAAATGAAGCTGGGAGGACAACTCGATGACCAATTCTATAACCTTCTATTTTACCAATGGTAATACTATCTAAAAAACCTTGCAATATCTATGTCCTTGTCTCATTTGGTCTTTTTTTTATAATGGAAATCAAGTCTAGATGTTTCAATCTTTATATAAGTTCCTACAATAAATTGTTAAAGCATCCTTAAGCTATGGAGCAACATAAATTCATCACGTTCTCTTATTTGGAGCCTATAATAATAATATTCTCTAGTAGAAATAGTATCGTCTTCACAGTATTCTTGATCAGCAACTAATAATTAAACAAATAAATTTGGTAAATGAAATGGTAACATAAGACAATACTGTAAAAATGAAAAAGGAAAAGACAAACTTGCTTATGTTTTCTATAGTGAACAATTTAAATGGATTAGTAAAAGAGTTGAAATTAACATTACATCCTTCATCTGAAACATTGCTTTTGTCTCTCTTTAAAATCAATCATTTAATTCCATGATGCCATCTAGATTCACCACAAGGAAATAAAAGAGGATATTAAAGGGCTTCATAACATGCATATTAAGATTGAATTCTGTAACTTATGCCCAAGTGACTATAAATTTAGATGTGAGGACATTTATCAATCTTTTCATCATTAATCTCAGTCCATATAGCAGCCACTTATGATGCAGTAGGAAGATTGTAAACATGCTGACCAAGGCCAGGATAACACCTTAAAACAATTGCATGGTTTTTAAGCGTTGGAATGTTCCTAAAACTTCTAAAGAACTTGGCATAGGGATTATCTTGTAAAATTGCCATAATCAGTTTTAATGTATCCTTACAAAGTTTATCACAACTTTTAGTCCTTCTTTTTAGTTCTTCATCAGTATCAAAGAAATAAAGTTGGATACCAACCACTTTATCAGTTGTTGAAACTAAACTATCAAGGAAATGATAAACTTGACCTTGAATACGCAATGTGTAAACACCTTCCTTATTTTTTGTTAGTTATCGATCATACCTAGCTCCATATGAAGTAAAAGCCACATTATTATTGTATGTATAAATGTTCTTCCTGAAATGTTCAGATTCTTCATCACTGCCAACAAATAATTGTTTTAGAGCATATTTGAGGAGCAACAATGGAAATCTCACCTGATGAGCAACAAAATGAAAGGGGCTTTAGATAAAATATCTTCGCATGACAATGTTCATAATTTGGAACAAGACGAAGTTATAAGGACTCAACAGAAAAATTCTACAGGGATGCTAACTTTGATGAAGAATGATGACAATTAATCCCTTTAACGATTCATCGAAAGGTTGATGACTTTGTGCAGTAACAATAAAAAAAGGAAAGAATAACGGTAAACAGATTTATACCGTAATTCTCGACCGGTATCATTGAGCTAGGTTAAATTGAAGAGGAAGATACAGTTTGACAATCTAAATTATGACATGTGATATTAGATGCTTTAACTATTGATTTTGTATGAAGAATTTATTTTAGTTAGAAAGAGGTATGAGTTGCATTGAAATTATTTACGTTAAAATCAAAAGATTGATTTTGTGCTAGTTGATTACTAGATTGATCAAAAAAAAGTTTATCATCAGAAGGAACGTTATCAATGGTAGAATAGAATGGTTTATGTCTAACTGTTTGAGAAAAAGAAGGCGAAGTAGCATTTCTCTTTTTTACGGCACAAGTTTCTTTACATCGTTGTAAGAGTTTGTTTTTTCGTTTTCTAGCATTTCAACATACTTTTTTACATCTCTTAGCATTTCTATCCATCTCTAAATGTAGAAAAGAGTTAAACGAAGGTAAAGAAAAATTAAAAATAATTAATAAAAATTTATTAATTATTTCTTAGACAATATCAACATTCTTTATATATATTAATAATATATTTTTAGAAATTAAAATATTCATATTAGTAACATCAACGTTAATATCATACATTTAACAAACCATACATTTAACAAAGATGGTAAGAATTTAAAAAGGTCACCATAATAATATTACTGGAATATACTGTGAGGTAAATAAAGGATTAAAAGAAATAAATAGGTTATTTTATGTCAATATGATGTAATCGAGTATATTAAAAAGGTAAAATTGTATATTTAAATAATTGGTTTAACAATTGATACGGGTAAATAAAGGAAGAAGGTAATGATTATATTATTGAAAAGCTGAAAAATGCGACGGATAAAATAGAATTTTATATAATAAAATTTTTAGCAAAATAAACATAACTGAATAGGGGAAAGACGAACAAGAATAAAACCTTAAACAAAAAATGATTTCGGAAAATACATTGTTAAAAGGCTAAATATGGTGACTAGAAAAATTGTGGGCTAACGGTTGTGTAAGTCACAATCGTGTAATGATAAAAATTCACACATTTTATCATGTATTATAGACAAAATGATAACTATAAAGATTGATGCTATAAAATGCAAAACACGTAATTACTATCTCCAAATCTGTTAAAAGGTCCATTTAAGTAAGGATTGGGATT
Organism: Erythroxylum suave; assembly: GCA_027563595.1. NCBI lineage: Eukaryota > Viridiplantae > Streptophyta > Magnoliopsida > Malpighiales > Erythroxylaceae > Erythroxylum > Erythroxylum suave. The sequence goes on along the minus strand of JAOSBN010174825.1, from coordinate 11,372 downwards.
TTCTTGGAAGAGTTAATGAAAAAGATAGAAATCAACTTCATTATATATTCTACCTAACATAATAACAACGAATGAAAGATTAACAGGATATAATGCTATACGTTTAATCTTTGTTGTCAACTCTATTTCTATTGTCAGCTATATTAAAAAGTTCATGTAAGTCAAGGTTAAGTCACAACCGTGGATAGAAAACAGCTCTATTATATATTTTCCCTAACAACATGTTATAAAGGAAACAAAGAACTTACAGATGGTGGGTAAACAAAGGGCCAACTCTTGTTTACTAAAATAAAGAAGATGTGATGTGTTTAATCTATGGCTTTTTATAGTTTTGAGTTGGAGGACGTGTTTATAAGTGTACTGAGAATGAAACATTTGTGTGGTTAGGGAAAAAAGATTGACTAGGATAAAATGCGACACACGTAATTACTATTCTCACTTTACTAAAAAGTCTTAAGTGACAATTGGGAATTTTGTGCAATAGATGATAAAAAAGATAAAAATAGCTCCATTATATATTTTACACAATATGATAACAATGAATGAAGGATTAACAGGATAGAACGCAACATATGTAATATATGTTTTCAACTCTATTAAGAAGTTAATGGAAGTAAAATGATATAGGAGGTGATATACTTGTAAATTGTTTGATGTCACAGGTGTGACATCTTAAGTCACACTCGTGAGACCTTAGAAGATGTCAAACAACCCTATTATATATTTTGCACAATTTAATAACAAAGAATGAAGAATTAACAGAACATAATGTGATACATCTAATTCCTCTTCTCTGACTCTATTAAGCGCATATAATCACTAAATTGATAAAAAAATTTAATAAATTGAAGAACATATGATGAAGGGTAACGAATAACTTACAGATGGTGGATAAACAAAGGGCAAACTCTTGTTTATTGAAATAGAGAAGAAGTGATGTCTTGAATATATGGCTTTTTATAGTTTGGATATGGAGGCACGTGTTGACAAATATACTGAGAAGGAAACATTTGTATGGTTAGAAAAGAAAAGATACAAGCGTGATTTGATTAGAAAACAAATAATTATCTTGTCCCATCCTTTAATTAAACCTAATATATGGTTGGTAGCTACAATATTATTTATAATAGGGTTAGAAAGTCATTAATAGACTAAATTGATAGCGCAAATTCAGATTGTCATTAAAAAATTTATTTCTCAACTATTGAGTAAAGATTAACCATTAGTAAATTTCTGACGTGTTTCAATCTAGATTGTTTGTATTTATATCCTTGTTGCTTCTATATTCATCAAAGTGTCACGTATAATAAATAATGAGTTAAAATGCACGAGGATCTAAAATGATAGTAATAAATTTTGGAATTGATTCTCAATTTGTAATGTAATAAATTTTGTAATTGATTGTTGCTTACAAAAAGTCACAACCGTGAACCGTAGGTTTGTAGGAAATGAGAATTGTGACTTACTTCAGTAATTTTTTACAATATACTATAATAAATCATAAATTATACATTATAAATAATTCATAATTATATACTATTTTTAATAACAACGAATTTTTAATATATATTAAAGCACCCAAATAATTTGTCTACATGACTAATTATCTACAATATATTGATAATAAATCATTAATTATACATTATAAATAAATAAAAATTATATAGGAATATCAAGAACTATGTCATAATGGTGAATGATGACCTATGTAAGTAATTCTTTGTAAATATACTTATGATAAATCATAAACTAGATAATTAAAAATTATGTATTAATTTTAAAAAATAGGTATTTTAAAACCGATTTATAACATGTTAAGTTTTCTAAGCTAAGTATTCTAAGTCAAGTATTTATTTTCTAATAAGACTTATAATAAAACTCAAATTATACATATTAAATAAATTAAATAATAATTCGATATTAATTTGAAAAATATGATATTTGAATATAAAATAAAGAATTATAATTGTGTTTGGAGCTAGACTTATATTAATTTTTTGGAGCATTAAAAAATTTTCTTCTAAGAAAAGTTGGAGTGTTGCCAATTTTAAACACCTAACTTAGAGAGATAATCGAAACTTGGATACATAAAAGTATTAGTCATTTTATTTTAAATAAACTTTAGCTGACATTTTAAGTAACAACCCTGAACCGTGTTATGTAATAATGTTCAGAACTATGAATTATTTTTAAGGCAGTTTCTAACATGTTAAGTTATCTGAGCTAAGTTTTCTAAGTAAAGTATTTATTTTCTAATAAGAATTATAATAAATCTTAAATTATACATATTGAATAAATTACGTGATGAAAAATATTAATAAATTAATAATTATACATTATAAATAAATAAAAATTATATACTAATATCAAGAACTATGTCAGAATGGTCAATGATGACCTATATGATTAATTCTTTGCAAACATACTTATGACAAATCATAAATTATAGATAATTAAAAATTATGTACTAATTTCAAAAAATATGAATTTTAAACCCAGTTAATAACATGTTAAGTATTTATTTTCTAATAAGACTTATAATCAATCTCAAATTATACCTATTAAATAAATTACATAATAACTAGATATTAATATGAAAAATATGAATTTTGAATATAAAATAAAGGATCATAGTTGTATTTGGAGTTAGACTTACTGGAGCATTAAAAATTTTTCTTCTAAGAAAAGTTGGAGTATCGCTAATTTTAAATTAGAGATATAATCAAAATTTTCATACATGAAGGTATTTGTCATTTCATTTTAAATAAAATTTAGCTCACTTAATTCACCATGGAAGCCAGAAGTCATGGTTAAGTCACAACCGTATCACTTATCACGGTTGAAGTCACAACCATGAAACCACGAACCGTGTTATGTAATAATTTGGAGAAACCTATGAATTATTTTTAAGGTGATTTCTAACATTTTAAGTTATCCAAGCTAAGTTTTCTAAGTAAAGTATTTATTTTCTTATAAGACTTATAATAAATCTTAAATTATACATATTAAATAAACTATGTAATGAAAAAATATAAATTTTGAATACAAAATAAAAGATCATAATTGTGTTTGGTTAGACATATATTAATTTTTGTAACATTAAAAATTTTTCTTCTAACCAAACACTGATAACCTTATCAATTTTTAAAATAATAATTATTTTCATAATGCAAAAAATTGTTATTTTGTTAATATAAAATCACGCAAAATAATAAAGACATCGTCTTCTAATAAACAAAAGGATTTCATAATTCTAGTACACAAAAGGATTTCATTTATCATTTTAGTACATAAAAGGATTTCGTCATATATGATACTAACTAAATTTTGCAATGAGTATGCACCTACACAAAAGGATTTCATCATATATGATATTCAAACAAGATTCTATGTTAAGGTCAACTTACCTCTTGCTTTAAAATTGATGTGCTACTGACATGTGATGCCGCTTGAGATAAGGTGGTATGATAGACAAAAGACCAACAAGTGGTGGTCGTTTGACCTGTAAATTATCTCGTCATAAGGGCTTATGTAAAATTTTACAAAGGGTAAGAAATACTCGTAAGAGATGTCAGATTTGTAGCTTTTTCTAGAAAACAAAAACATGGCGAGTGATTGAAAGAAAGAGGGTTGTGGGGTTTGCGGTTTAGTAGTTTTAAGTTTCTCAATTGTGCTGACACGCTATGGAAGGGGAGTCAAGGGGAATAAAGCTTTATTGGTGGCCGTTGCATCAGTTTTGATGTTTGGATGACGCGTTCTATCAATAAGTGATGCAAAAGCAATAGATCTTGCATTGAATGGGTTAATATGTGTTGAGCCTAAAGAAGAGTTGCTAGTGGACCCTATTTCTGAAATAGTTAAGCAGGTTAAGACAAGGTACCATGGTTTAATTAAGCTAGAATGTTGTGATACAGTAATGAAAACCTTGATGAAGATAAGTCATGTTTAATTGTTGATCTAATTGACGAAGGGTCAAATCGAAGGGAAGAGTCTTGCAGGTGATTACATAAATTATAAAATTTTAACGATTCTTCAAAGTCTAGTGAAGAAAACACTGTAGTGATTATTGAAAATTCAACAAATGGTCAAATAGCTTGTAATGATTAACATTTAACAATTGCTTACCAATCAAGATTTGAATTATAAGTTAAAAGCAGTAATAGGCTCATGTATGTAAAAAAAAGTCTAAAGAATGAGTATTTTTTATGAAGAAGTTAAAAAGAAGATAAAATAAACAAGAATTAGGCATATAAATAACATGATTACCTTCTATAAATAAGAGAAAAAAGAAGGTGGGTAGATTATAAAAGCTTTGTAAAGTATGGATGGGTAATAATCGGTAGCAATTTTCAATGTTGATAGAAGTACAATTATGAAAGTTAAAGCAGACCTAAAAAACCCTAAGAAGATAAGAAAAACAAATTATTGGGGAACATATGACAAAGTTATATGCAGTGACTAATTTAAATCTAATTTAAAGGCTTTTCATAAGGCAGGAAAGGCATAATAACGTTTTTTAATAAAATAGTGGCTATACTTTTATGAGTTATCAACTAAGTCTTGGAAGAAATCAACATACTTGCCTAAAAAAAAGTACACAGTGTTCACCGTCTTTTTGCATAGTTCAAACGGAAACTTCCAAAGTAAACGCAATGAAGCGTGTTAATCTTAAAAAATTGAAGCAAAAGATAGAATGTTGATGTGATCAACTAAGAAGGATGAAAATTTAAATAGACGCACAATAAAAAATTATGTATAGTCACTTACAGTTTTTGCAAACAAAACCTTGGGTAATCTTGTTTAAGGTGAAAAATCTTGAACTAATGGTAATAAAGGAACAATAAAGCTTTTGAATGACTAAGATGTAATAAAAGCCAAAATGAAATTAAAAAAAAATCTTATTGATAATTTCCTTGAGTAAAAAAAAGTGAAAAAACGTGACTGGTGGAGTTAGAAACCCAAAAGAGGTCTCGAATCTTCATCGTTACCCGTTATATAAGCAAGCCCTTTAGTGGAAAATTCATCTGCTGTCAAGTTTTCCAAATTTCAAAGAAAAAACAAAAGTAAAATAAATAAAATTTGAATGAAAGATTTTGAAGCAACTTTTGTTGTTTTTTACTTTGAAATGGCAATTAGTTTAACACTGAACTATTTTAACTTATAAAAAAATACAAGATTTATTTATAATGAAAGAGTAGAAAAAGGATTGATATAAAAAGATAAAGAATCAACACAAAAAATGTAAGAAAATTTGATTGCATTAATAATATTATAATACAAATTATTATTACATTATCGATAAATATGTTGTCTCTCTAAGAAAGGCAAGCCTTTAAATTTTTTGCAGCTAACTTAATATCGTCATCGTTAGCTTTAAGGAATCTTTCAATACAAGCGTTATTACAAAATTTCTTATGTTATTTGGTAGAAAACAATGTTAACAGCAGCAACTATTTTGTGTACTATCAATATAATCTTGCTTCTTCATCTATAAAAAAACTGAAAGAGTAGAAAAAGAGAAAAGCTCTGACCTGATTCTGCCAGAGAGAATTTTTCTTGGTTAGATGATGTGGGACAATTTTTATTTGTTGAATCAACTGGCGAAGATCTTTAAGCTGATATAGCGTTTCTTTGTTCCTCATTTTGAACAAGTTAAGTAATATGAAGGGAAACAAAAAAAAGAAGAAGGGAAACAAAGAAAATAAATATGGCGGAAGATTTCGCAAACATAATTGATGAGAAAGAAAATTTAAATGATGAGGGACGGATGTTTAAAAACATATTAAATGTTTGTTAAAAGCAAAATTAATTACTTTTAGATTTTATTACTAACAACCGAATAAATTTCCTTTATAACAACATATTTGTTGAAAGATTGTATGTTGAAATCGACGATCGAATCTATCGAAACATTGTTTATTAAAATCAGAGGTCGAAGATCATGTCTTGTGATATGATGCAACTTATTTGTTGGGATATTAGTTTGTTTTTAATGTTTTCAACAACCAAACAAACAAATGAAGGGAAGAATTAAAATGTTGATCCGACGTAAAATTAGACCTGTGAGAACGATATAGAAGATAATGAATGATGTTGTATATGGTAACATATAAAGTCTCACTTGTAATTTGGCTGAATTTTTTTTTCAAATATGTTGGATGGAAGTTTTTAAATTATCATATGTCACGGGTGTGACATGTTAAGTCACACCTGTGAGATTGCAAAGTCAAGGGTATGATATATTAAGTCACACCCGTGAGACTTGTGTGAGACTTAATAAGAAAAGAAAAGAAAGGGGAGAATCCAGCCGTTAATTAAATAAATGGTGGTATAGAATTACGTGGTCATATATACTTAATACTAAATAAATGGTGAATGTCACGCCTGTGAGTATATATATACTTAACAAAATTATTGTTTGTTTAAATTATGTTGTATATTTTATTTAACCATTGTAATACAACATAAAGAAAAATATAGTCTTACATTCATCCTTAGTAGATGGTAAAATGCATGTAGAAAGAGAACTAAAAAAAAAAAAGGCATGAGTCACGACTATCACAAGCGTGACCATAGGGGAAGAATATAGTCGTTCATGAAATGGATGGTGGGAGGGAAGATACGTGTAGGAAGAGAACCTAAGAAAAAAAAAAGGCATGAGTCACGACAGTGACTATTTAAGTCACAGGCGTGACCAAGGGGAAGAATCCAATCGTTGATGAAATGGATGTGGGATGAAATTTCGTGGTCGTCCATCCCATTCGTCCTTAGTATATATATACTTAATAAGCATGTATGTTTGAAATTACAGTTACTCAGATTGTGAATATCTCTAATATTAAGTGTGATATTCTCAAATTGAGGGGTGACAACTATAGGGTGTGGAAGGAGAGAATTGTACTTCATTTGGGCTAGATGGATATAGATTATACGATTAGGAAAGATGAACCATCAAGTATAACTGAAACTGGCACTCGAGATGTTGTTGTTCTTTATGAAAAAGGGAGAGATCTAATCGCCTCTCCATGATGTTCATAAAGACCAAAATATCTATTGGTATTCATAGTTCTGTTGAATATCATAATAAAGTCAAGGATCTATTGAAGGCCATTGACAAGCAATTCCTTACATCTGATAAGGCCCTTGCCAACACCTTGATTATTTAGTTGTCATCCATAACGCTCACTGGGATGAGGGGCGTACGTGATCATATCATACGTATGAGGGACATAGCGAATCAGCTAAAAGCCTTGGAGGTTACCATATTGAAATCTTTCCTAGTACATTACATTCTATTCACTCTGCCTCAATAATATGGTCCTTTCAAAATCTCTTATAATAAATATAAAGACAAGTGGTTAATCAATGAACTATTGACCACGTGTGTATAAGAAGAGGAGAGGTTGTTGATGGAATAGGGTAAAAGGATGAATTTGGTTGTTTTAGCAAAGAAAAGACAAGATGAAGCCAAAAACCAGGGAAAAGGCAAAATTCCCCTTCAGTCTGATATAATGAAACCATCAAAGTATTTCTTTTATTAGAAGAAAGGACACATGAAGAACGATTGTGCTAAATTTAAGAACTAGCTCGAAAAGAAATGTACTCCATTTTCATTTGTTTGTTATGAATATAATATGGTTAATGTTAATCATAACACATGTTGGATTGATTCTGGTCCTACAATCCATGTTTCAAATACCTTATAAGGTATGTAAAACCTAAGGAAGCTGATGGTAAGTGAACAATACATCTATTCAGGAAGCAAGACGAGTTCATATATGGAAGCCATTGGCACTTGCGGTTTAGTTTTAAGCAGTGACTTTACTTTGTGTTTGGAAAAGAACTTCTATGTCTCAAATTTCTCTAGAAATTTGATTTCTGTATCAAGACTTGTACCTTTAGGTTTTTCCTTTAATTTTTTAGATTCTAGTTTCAATTTATGTAATGGATCTAAAGTTATTGGTTATGGGACATTATCTGATGACCTTTATTCCATTCAGTTACAAAATGATGATGCCTATAATTCGATGCATGTCACTGCTGGGTTAAAACGATGTGTTGTGAATGAAGAATCTTCTATGTTATGACACATAGATTAAAAAACATCTCCATTAAGAGATTAGTAAATGAAGGGGTACTTGGTACTTTGGATTTGCTGATTTTGGGACTTGCGTGGATTGCATTAAGGGTAAGCATGCTAACAAATCTAAAAAGGGTGTAAAGAGGAGCATAAACCTGTTAGAAATCATACATACAGATATTTGTTGTCTAGATTTGGACGCAAATAGTCTGAAATACTTTATCACCTTCATAGATGATTATTCGCAATATATATATCGCTACTTACTTTGTTCTAAGGATGAAGCTTTAGATGCCTTTTAAAATTTTTAAGGTTGAAGTAGAGAATCAATGTGGAAAACTAATAAAAATCATGAGTTCAGATAGAGGTGGGAGTACTATGGTAGATACACTAAGAATGGATAAGCACCTGATCCATTTGCAAAGTTTCGTTAAGAACACAGGATTGTTGCCTAGTATACCATACCTGGTTCTCTGGATCAGAATGGTGTGGTAAAAAGAAGAAACCAAACCTTAATGGACATGGTGAGAAGTATAAAGAGTAACACCAAAATTCCTCAGTTCCTGTAGATTGAAGCTCTAAAGATGATTATGTATATATTAAACTGAGTTCCAACCAAGGCTGTCTCAAAGAAACCTTTTAAGTTATTTAAAGGTTAGAAACTGAGTTTGAGGTATATATGCGTTTGGAGATGCCTGTCTGAAGTGCGAATTTATAATCCACAAGAGAAGAACCTAGATCCAAGAATCATTAGTGGGTATTTCGTTGGATGTGTTAAAAGGTCTAAAGAGTAAAGATTCTATTGTCCATCTCACAACACTAGGATTATAGAATCAAGAAATGCAAAATTTCTTAAGAATGACTTAATCAGTGGCAGTGGTCAATTTTAAGACACAGTTTTTGAAAAGGACCATTATGAAGCTCAATTCTTTGGTTCAAGTGATAGATTAATTGCCATTCACACCCCTCAAATTGAAAAAAGTGTTGGAAAACCAGTTGCTTGTTCCACAAGTTGTTAATACCAATCTAGTAGATCAAGTTGTAAATGAGGAACAACAAGAAATTGTGGAGCAACTAGTTAAACAATAGGCTGAGCAACATGTTCTTTGAGAGCGTTGTGATACAACATTGAGGAGATTTATTAGAGTTACAAGGTCAGTAATTCCTAGTGATTATATAGTTTATTTGCAAGAGTTAGACTATAACATTGGAGCTGAAAATGATCCTGAAATGTTTTCATAGGCCATGAGTTCTAAGGAATCAGACCTGTGGTACAATGCCATGAAAGATGATATGGATACTATGGAATCTAACCAAGTCTGAGATCTTATTGAGTTGCCCAATGGTGTGAAAGCCATTGGATGTAAATGGGCATTTAAGACAAATAAAGACTTATGAGGCAACATTGAGAAACATGAGGCAACATTGAGAAACATAAGGCAAGACTTATTTCCAAATGGTTCACTCAGAGGGAAGGAATCAACTACATTGAGACATTTTCTCCTGTATCTAAGAAAGATTCTCTTCATGTAATCATGACATTGGTAGCTAATTTTGATTTTAATTTACATCAAATGGATGTGAAAACGTCATTCCTTAATGGTGAACTAGAGAAAAAGGTTTACTGAAACAACTTAAAGGATTCTCCTATAGTAATGGAGAGCATTTAGTCTGCAAGCTAAATAAATCCAGATATAGATTAAAACAAGCCTCTCGGTAGTGGTATTTAAAATTCCAGGTGGTTATCACTTCATTCAGTTTTGAAGAGAATATAATCGACCAATGTTTATACTAAAAGGTCAATGGAAGTAAGACTTGTTTTCTTATATTATACATGGATGATATTTTTCTTGCAACTAATGATAAGGGTTTGCTATATGAGGTGAACAATTTCTCTCAGAGAATTTTGATATGAAGGATATGGGTGAGACATCTTATATCATTGGCATTAAGATCAATAGAGAAAGATCTCGAGGCATTTTGGGTTTGTCTCAAGAAACCTATATCAAAAAAGTTTTAAAAAGATTTTGGATGAAAGATTGTGCACAAAGTGTAGCACCCATAGTGAAGGGTGATAGATTAAATTTAAATCAATGCATAAAAAATGATTTTAAATAGGAACACATGAAAAATATTCCATATGCTTTAGCTATTGGAAGCCTTATGTATGCTCAGGTCTACACCAGATTTAACATTGGATATGTTGTTGGAATGTTAGGTAGATATTAGAGTAACCCATGTGTTGACTACTAGAAAGCTGCAAAGAAGGTTACGAGATATTTTTAGGGCATAAAAGATTGCATGCTTATATACAGGCGAACTAAGAACCTGGAAGTAATTGGATACTCCAATTCAGACTTTGTTAGCTGTATCGATTCAAGAAAATCAACATCTGGTTATATTTTCATGCTAGTTGGTAAAGTTATATCTTAGAGAAAGGCCAACCAGACCCTGATTGTTAATACTACTATGGAGGTTGTGTTCGTATCACGTTTTGAGACCACCTCACATAGTGTATGGTTAAAGAGTTTTATATTTGAGCTTAGAGTTGTTGATTTAATTTCTAAGCCATTAAATTTGTACTGTGATAACTCGATTGCAATCTTTATGGCTAAAAATAACAAGAGTGAAAGTCGAAGCAAGCATATCGACACTAAGTATTTAGCTATAAGAGAACGTGTTAAGGAAAGGAAAGTTGTCATTAAACACTTTAGCACTGAGTTGATGATTGCGGATCCTTTAACTAAAGGAAGTCACCTAAGCAATTTAAGGATCACGTAGTGAGAATAAGACTTGATTCCATAATGTGATTTTTATTGTACATTTGTTGCTTTAATGGAACTCTTATTTAATTTGAGGTTTTCTCATATGGTTTTGTGCATGTATATTTGATTGTTTTAAGAAATATCTTTTAGTTTGGACCTAGAATAAACGTATGGTTTATTCTTTAAGCTTAAAGGCTAGTAATGAGAGACTTTATATATTGTAATACATGGAAGATGATACTCGATGTGAGAAGACCTATTTCCATGATTCATACATTTAGTACATATTATATAATAAATTTTAATTAATTATATCTAATATTTAATTGTTATCAATAATAAAAGTATAAATTTTGAGTTATTAACATTAAAATTAAAACACACACACACACACACACAGAGAGAGATATATATATATATATAAATAAATAAAATATAACCAATTAAAATATCTTAAATAATTTAAAATTAAATATTAAAATATATATTAACAAATAAGCATTCATTTATAAATAAAATTTTAACTT
>JAOSBN010174814.1:0-20023 GCA_027563595.1 Erythroxylum suave | reverse complement strand
TCAAAAGTAACCAAAAAGGTACTTGGTAGTGAATGAATATGGAGGCATATTATGTTTAGCAAGCCTTCTTAGGTGTAAGGATGATGGGCAGAAATTCAATGGAAAAACTGTATCGATCTAGAGACAATTAGCCAAAGTCGTCTTCATAAAAGTTGTAGCCTATCTTATTAGCTTTCCAAGGGTATATAGTATGGAATTTTTGGGAGTGCTTTAGAGAGTGTATTTAATGATTTGGAACTTTTGGGTATGTAAGGAAGATCCAATAGGAAATATCTTCTCATGCATATCTTCTTACTTTTTATGCATATCTTCTTATGCATATATTCTTAGTGCTTATGCATATCTTCTTACTTCTTATGCACATCTTCTTACTTTGTGCATATCTTCTTATGCATATCTTCTTACTTCTGATGCATATCTTCTTACTTCTTATACATATCTTCTTCTGCATATCTTCTTACTTCTTATGCATATCTTCTTACTTCTTATACATATCTTCTTATGCATATCTTCTTACTTCTTATGCATATCTTCTTAGGTGTATCTTCTTATGCATATCTTCTTACTTCTATGCATAGCTTCTTACTTCTTATACATATCTTCTTAGGCGTATCTTCTTATGCATATCTTCTTACTTCTTATGCATATCTTCTTATGCATATCTTCTTATGCGTATCTTCTTATGCATATCTTCTTATGCACATCTTCTTATACACTATAGATAGAATTGTCTGGTCCAATTTTAACCCTCTAGATGATAAAAACTACCTTGGTGATCTTCATAGAAGTTGTAGATCTAGAAGTTTTCTTTTAAATAGTTTAAGAATGGCATAATTAAAAGATTTCTAGAGGAAGTTATGTCAATTATATCGAAACAGGTTCAATATGATTGAGGACGAAACCTTGTCTGATTCGTTCGGCCATAACTTTGTTGTCCGACCTTCAAATGAGATGATTATTGTTTCTAAATAAGCTAGAGACATAGAGCTACAAATTATCTGAAGAAATTGAATTTTAATTCAGTCCCTAAGACTTTAAATTTCTGGAGTGAAGTAGGATATAGGGTACTGTTTCAGTGTAAAAACAGTCAAGAAATGTGTGGGCTATAATTTTCAGATTTTATAACCAAATTTAATGATTTTGGTGACATTAGAGACTTAAGACAATGGGGAACAAGTTTTTGGATGAATTCCAATTTAAATTCCAAATTGACTTTTCCCAAAAATCTGTTCGGAAATAGGAAAAGTGAGTTCTTTTTTATGATTGACTGGTGTGGACAAGCCACCTTTGTGAGATGTTGGCTAATGAGGGTTTCTTTGAAATAACCCTATAGTATAATATGCTCACTTATGATCACTCTGAATGTTGGGCTCTGGAATCGGGGTCCAACACTCAGAGGCAAACATTAGTGATGAATGTCGTTCCTGTTACTCAACTAAGTCATTTTTACTAATCTATTTGCTTAAAACATCATTATACCTTTTTGACACGGGGACACACATTTTGTGATGTGTGTCGATCTGGTTACTCAGCTATATGAAGTTCTCAATTGGCTACTAGCTTTATTCATAACCCGAAAGCCAGCGAAATAGTCATTTATTTAGCAACAAGTTTTTTTCAATTGTCTACGTTGTTATTTTAGCTACTCATTTCTATGAAAAATACTAGTAAAGTTACTTAAGTCGTAACGCTTCAAATTAAGAATAAATGTGACAATTTAAAAGGTGAAAAACTCATACTCAATCCTAATCAAAACCGCATATTTAGTCGAAGACCTCAATTCCTTAATTTTGTGATATAATGATTCTTCACAACCTAATAGACTATGTTTAATGTTAAATCAATTTCAATTTATCTAAGCCATTGACACATCCACACAGTTCACAAAATTCAACCTAACAACTATCATACAATATGTAAAATCACATTCAAGGTGAAAAACATAACATTCCCCACACTTAAACCACATATTGTCCTCAATGTGATAACGAAAGAAGAAATATAAATTAAAGTAAAATAAAAACAAAGATAAAATTGCCAACTAAATTTAAAACGAAAGAGGGTTAGACAACGCTTCATGGGGATAGAGGTGCGGATGGTGCTGGAGACAACAATTGAACTCCATGAGCCTCGAAATATCAATGGATACAATGGATATCTTTGCTTTGATGTTGTTGTGTTTGGGCCATCTCCTTCATCATTCTGGAGTGCTCCGCAAGTTTATCTCTCATTACCTTGATATTTGTAGAAATTGTATTCAAGACTTTCTTCCAGCCTCATTCTTTTGTTTCTTCTTTCTCCTCAGACTCTTCACTATTCATGTCCTCTTTTGTCTGCTGAGGCGGCGTTGTATTTGAACTGGCCTGACTAGCCCTATTCTTAACATGCATCTTTCAATTGATATCCCAAAGTTCCATGTTATGGGACTTAAGGATTTCAACACACCATAGATGATGATGATGATTTACGAAGTTTAGGAGATGGATGGTTAAACCACTACAATCCACACCATAATATTCAGCAATGGTGAAAACTAGGAACCTAATACTTAAATTGTTGCTCCTCTTGCACGGATTCATAGAAATAGAGTTCAACACTTGTATGTAGGTGCACACTGGAATGTTATGATCCATACATCACAATATGAGGAGTTACTTCGTTGAACACTTGTTGGTTTCTGATTTATCAAAAAGTAGTTGATACATGAATTTATTTAATAACAAGTTCTCATAGTTCCTTATGTTATTGCTATGTGAATTTTTGACATCAAATTGCTCTAACCCAGTGAGCTCATTCCAATAGCAAAAAGCACGAAAATCATCGTGCTAACCGATAATGTAAGATTCAAGGAACCCCCACATCTCGTGCATAATTTCGATATTTAGTTCATAAGCTCATCCTCGCAAACTAAACCACATTTCTTTGGGGTTCCTAGGTTCATAGGAAAGGGAAGTAAAGAATTCTAAAGTGAGCTCTTGGTAAACAGGAAATTGAAAGTGTATGAATTTTGCCCACCAAATTCTTTCTGCTAAGTTCTCTACCTTATTGTGCAGTTATAGCCTATCGAGTGTATCAAAATCAAAATATTTAGGTGATGGGTTCGATTCTCGGTTCCTCATTTTGTGGCATCAATGGCCCCAAAAATTTGGATACTTTTAAAATATAATCAATTACATACATATACTTATATCAAAAGTACAAGGATTAAATTTTTTTTGTAGGAGTAGAACCACTAAACAAGAAAAATAAATACATATTGTATAAAATAAATTAGAGATAAAAATAACTCGCATTGGGCGTTAAATAATTATATAAATAAATAAAATTCATAGGAGGATTAAAAACAATTATCCAACAATTTAAATAAAATAACATAGAATAAAATGGACATGAAAATGAATTGAATTAGCTTTTAGAAGAAGAATTGGAAATTGAATTAACAAAGAAATAAAAACAAGATACAAAAAGGCAAGAGTCACGGGTGTGACAAATCTCTCACACCCATGAGAGATGTCAATAAAAGAGTCACGGGGTGATTTTTTTTCCATCACTCCCATGAGAGACGCAAAAAAAAATTCACGGGTGTGAGAAAAATTTCTCACTACCGTGACAAAGGAAACATTCTCATAAAAAGACGAAAGTCACAATCGTGCTTGTGTACAATCACAAAGAATGGTGAACAGCGCCTATAATTTAAGTTTCATCACAATCGTGCTCAAGCACGATTGCAACTTTCTTGAAAATTAAGTATCGTCGAGCTCATGCTTGTGCACGATCACAACATACTTGTCGTGCAAATTCAATTAAATACTTCAAAACTTTTAATCTAGACTAAAAATTACAAACTTTATGTAATTGGAAAGACAAGAGAAAGATCTACAACTTTTATGAAGACCACTTAGCCTAATTCTACCTAGATCAATACATTTTATTACTTAAAATTTCAGATCACCTTTTATCCCTATTTTCCTCTATTCTTCCCAGTATCATTATAGATAACTATTAACTATAACCAAGAGACTCAAATCCAACAGTTAAATTCATACATACAAAACTCCCCTTTAAAAAATTTACTTCAGAAAAATCTATCCAAAAATCCTCCTCAACTATTAATTTTATTCCCAACAGAAAAATACAACAAATTTGACAGAATAAACATTGGACATGAATAGAAGGAGTTCTTCAACTCTTGTTGTCATTCATTTCTCAAAATAAAACAGAGTAGGTACATTATTCCAATTACAAACAAAAGCCACATCAATAATATAATTACAAAATTACAATAAAAAATGCTTATGTTGATATGCTTCTAAACCAAAATGACCCAAACTAACTTAGTTACAAATGAAATATTTCTTGGAGATTTGCTGAAATTTCTACAAGGTTCAATGATTTGCTAATTCTTGCACCTGAGTAGAAAAATTGTGGGGTGAGATGGAAAGCTCAGTGGCTAATATACTTAAAATTTCAGTCACATAAATCATACCATTTATTTTCCAACTATTACACAAAGCATTTCATCATTTAACATACTCAGCAAATCACATTGAATGCATAAACAATATAGTTCGAGAGAATCCCATGAAACAAAATAGCAAAACCGAAGTTTATACTATGAACAAAATGAGTCCATTTTCCAGAGCTCATATGCCACAAGTGGGTAGCTAAAAGAAGGCTTAAGGTAAACGTGCATGTGAGAAACGAAATGGTATCTCTCTTGCCCACACAAGTCAAATTTTCAATGCTCACACAGTTCATAACATATTCATATCTTTTATGCTTCTAAATTTTTTGTTTTTCAGTAATATAGAAATGCAATATCTTTCACATAAACATAATATCAAATTCATAGGACATATTTTTCTTCTTTTCATTCATACCAAATGCAGTAAAATCTTTCAAACATATCAATTTAGCAAATCACAATATATTTTTCTCACATTCACAATTATTCAAATACAAACATTTAAACACACATACAAATAAATTATTTCAGCTCATCATCACAAAAAATATAAATGTATTACCCACATATTTTCTTGTACATCCAAGCTCAAACTTGTTCTTCTTCTTATTCTTTCCTTCAACTTTGTTATTCCCTTTAAACAAGCATTTTCTCATTTAATCACTCTACACGAATATAACTTCCATAAATATCTACTATCTAAGAATGAGCTTAGATTTAATCCACTCTTGGTTTACCAAACTAGAAGAAATAAAATATAGCTAAGCTTTAAACTTTATAAACATAAATTTCTTATTCATTTTCTTTCTCTCTTTATTTCAGCTCATAAAAAACCTACTTTCTCTACTTTCTACTTCTATCAAAACGAGAAAAGAAGGTAGATATTACCAAAAAGTCAGCTAAATCTTTTCTTTCTCTTCTTTCTCCTTTCTTTGTCTTCCTTTCTTCTTCTTTTCTGGTTCATTTTTCTACTTCTCTTCTTTTATTCCTTTCTATGACTCTTTTTTTTTAACACACACATGTCTCTCTCTTTTCCTAACCTTTAAAATATATCTCTCCATACATGACTCTCTCTTCTCTAGTTTCTTCAAGTTTCTTCTATGATTTCTTTCTTTTTTCTTTCTTTCTTTCATGAATTCTTTCTTAACACTCATGACTCTCCACTCTTGCTTATTAATTTAAGACATCTTCTTACTTTTCCAAGTTTACCCTTCCATATTTAGTCTAAATGCTTCCAACTCCTTAACTTAATTCTATCAATTCCATTTAATCCATACAAATATATGTAAATAATAATGATTGTAATTAAACTCCAAAAATTATTAATTCAAAAATTCTGATTTTTACTCATAATAAAACACCGTTAAAATCTCATTTAATAATTCTAACTTTTGAAAAAGTTTAGGGTCCCACATTAGGGACTACAGTTTGCTTAAAATTTAGGGATTGAAAATGAATACCTTCCTCCTCTGTGTAGATCGGGAAGGGTGCTACAAAATCCATTGTTCTATTTATTCTCCCTCGTCACTTGATTTTGTCCCACTGATTGATCCCACTTGGTTCATTTCTTAATACGCAGCATACTACTTTATGAGTGATATTTGAAATTTTGTAGATAGAAGCGAGAGTGTTTGGAAGTTTAAATCTTAGAGCGATAAAAGTAAAAATGAAAGTGAGTGAAAAAGTAAAGTTAAAGATGAATATATAGGTAGTTGGAGGGTAAAATGATAAAAATTGACTTAATCGTAACTTAGGACTAAAGATATAGGGCATCATATTGATACTTGCTCCTAAGTTTGTGAATTCCTTGTCTATCTTGACTCCATTGATATTAAATGGAACATAAAAATACCCTGGGTCATATTTCTTCTGTGCTATGTTAGGGATTTCTTTCGATATATGCTCCTTAACCTTCTTCTCGACTGATTCCTTTAATGTGAGCCTTGTTTATAGATGTTCCGTTATATCCTCAACCTTGTTTGATATATCCTCCTTAAAATTCCTTGTTGCCCTACTTGACATTAATTTTCACTGAGCTATAATAGGGTATAGAATTATAGGTCGAGGTTCCTTGATTGGCTCAATTACGAGTTCACTTGGAAGAAATTCCAAAATTACTTATCCTTCTCCTTTTTCTCCGTCTTCCTTCACCTGTTCAGTTTCCTTTTCCTGGGTCTAAATAATGGTCATGATTCGTTCCATTGGGTTAGACTCAGTATTGCTTGGAAGGGTTCCCATATTCGAAGTAGATATTGCCTTCACCAATGACCTACTTGGAACTCCAAATTGTGTATTAACGAGGTGTGGTCTTGTGTAACTTGCTCGAATTTGCTTTAAAGCTTTTTATTTGTTTCCTCCATGCCTCTAATTTTATATAAAATTTGATCCAACTTGGATTCCATTAATCTTACCTTATCTTGTTGGAAACCTGATTACCCATAAGATCTAAACTATGTCTAGCATTGTTTGTCCAAGAGAGGTTAGGGTGATTCTTCCACCTAGGGTTATAGGTGTTAGAGTAGGGATTGTTGCCCTCTCCTTGTCCATATTGAGCTCCTATATAATTTACTTGCTATGGATTGTTTTCCTTCATCAAGTAACAGCCTACTATATCATGGTCCATTTGTCCATAGAGTTCACACTTGAGTTGAACAGTTTTCACTGGAGCTGAGGGTGAAGCCTTTATGTTGTTGAGCTGTCGTGTCAAGTTATCAATTTTCACTTGCATTTTCTTCATTTAATAGACGGCCAAAATTCCTTTTCTCTCTTAGAAGGTAGTAATTTGTCTACCCCACTTGTTCGTCCATAAGCGACTATTACTCACCATCTCCTCTATCAGCTCTTCCATTTCATCAATTGTCTTCTACATTAGTGATCCTCCTGAAGTTACGTCAATCATACCTCTCGTATGTGCGGTTACTCCATTATAGAATGTTTGCAACACAAATTCCTTAGGTGAGTTATGGTGTGGGCACTTCTGCTGCAAATCCTTGTATCTTTGTCACGCTTCGTAGATCGATTCCTGTTGACAGTAAAATCTATCTACTTGTTTTACGCTTAAAAATCGCAAATGAACAAGTCGTGATTTGTAGTTAAATGGAGTAGTTACCAATCCCACAGGGATTGAGGCCTAGACACTGCTAAATTTAGACACAACCTTGTTTAAGAAATGAATTTTTAAATTTGAATAATCAGGAAGATTAAATTGAAAATAAAAGCTCAACGATGACTAAAGAACAACACCACAATTGCAGAAAAATCAGAATTCAAGAATCTAAGACTAGAGATTATTTTGTCCCTATTTTGACTCCCTCCTATTCTATCAATTGAATTGTGTTTCACCCTAAATTTTCATATGTACTAATTACCCTCTCTCAAGGTGTAACTATTTGTCCCTAATTGAATTAACGAGAATTAATTGAGTGATCTCTCAACCCACCTAACGACTCAACTAATTCAACTAGTTACTAAACTATCTTATCGGTAATCAAATGACTAGCCGAGATCTCTCTTCGAATTATTCAATCAACATGAAAATTGTATGTCTATAGGTCACTAACTATCGTTGTACAATCCTACATATATTTCATCTTACTCATTCTCGCGACTTCTTGTAAGATAATAGTTTGAAAATACAATCATCAAGGAACACTTCATTCAACTCAATAAAATAAGAGTTCTACAAAATAGTTCAAAAGCAATCCCTATAGTGAAATCAGCCTAGCATGGTCTCCATAACATCATCAACATTTAACTAAACCATCTTTACAAACACTAGAAGAAATCAATTTGACAGAAAATTGAATACAAGACTCCTTCTCTTCTTTGCCAAAATCTGGAATTTTGGTATTGATGTGTTATTTTTCCCAATCTTGATGATGATCCTTGCCTTCAATCTTTCCTTAAAGCTCCAAACATATGTTCTTCACTCAAGGATCGTGTTTCTATAGATGGGTGTTGTCTCCCCTTGAAGATTGAGGCTTAACGATGCTTAAATAGTCCAAAAAACCTAAGTTTAATGAATCCCCATATTAAGCCTCGGATTATAATTCCCACGTTTGTGGGAATTTGCATGATTCCTACAATCATGGGAATTAGCCTCAGCTCCACTCCTCTTTTCTACTCCTCTTTGATCCTGAATTCACCCTCCAAGTTGCTCCCTTGTTCTTTCTACATAAAAAATAGTCAATTCTTACCCTCAATTAACATCAAACACACAAGACCAATAATGGAAATCAAACTTAATGAAAACATACATAATGAATCCTAAACTAGAACAATAAACAACAATTATGCTAGAAAACACATGTCAATTACCTATGAAAACATGTACTAATGCACACCTATCAACATCCCCATACTTGAATCTTTGCTTGTCCTCAATCAAAATAAATACAACCACTTAATTCTATCACTTCATTATCACAAAGATCAAAACATACATTCCCTCAAATTCAAGCCAATTCAAATATCAAGTTAATGCATATATCATGACTACTTTCTCGTGGGTTTACATAAGCAAACTCATAATTGGCAAAATCACTCAAAGATAAGTAAAGACGCACAAATGAATCTTCCTCATGATTTTCACTCCTTTCTCTCAAATGTTTTAGGGTTAGTGTTTCACTCAAGCTTCTCATAGGAAACTACACTACCATAGGCTTGCGAATACACCAATTATCCTCTACAAGGATTGCATGCATAAATAGACCAAAAGGACTTGTTTAAGGATGTATTGTGGTAAGGGTTAAGGTTGGTGAAAAGAGAGGAAAGAGGGTTAAGCACAATCATAAGTTAAGTACAAAAACGGATACAATGGGATAACACATCATATCTCTAAGATATCTAAACATAACTAATGTAGTATTCTACTCTCATTTATGTTACTCAATTGTTGTTCCTTTTTTTTCCCTTTATTTTTCATTTTTTCATTTTTCTTTCTTTTTCTTCATACGTGGAAGAACTATGAATCAAAACTAGCACTATATACAATGTAGTCCACAAGTAGGGATATACTCAACTTATCTCGATAAACTTTTCATAATATACCAGTTAATGTTTTACTTAATACTTTACTAATTTTATGAAAGGGTAGGAAAATGGGTTTTAAAGTTTTAAAATTTTAGGTGTTTTCAAGAAACAAAAGGTTAAGGCTCAATGGGTGCAGTAAGGGATAATTAACGAGTAGGCAATTTAAGCCAAGGGTTAACACAAAAAGGGACTAGATCATCTCTATTAAGCATGCATCCAGTAGACTTAAATCGATTCAAAGCAAGTTCTAACGATAGGAACTTACGAAAGTAACACTCAATATAGAAATGAAACGACTATTAATGGAGTCATATAGCTCAATCCTCACTTTAGCTCAAATGAAAACTCATTATGCATCTCTATACTACCTCATTGTTCAAATGTCAATTTGTGACAAAGCTTATGTAACCATCTATTTTTCATCACTCTATATGGTTCACTTTCTACTCAAGCATGCATTTAATCTAATTCAACCTAACATGATAGAATCTCATAGCAATATTTATTAGAGTGACTCAAATATGAATCCATTGCTAACACAAAACACCATTGCTAACACAAAACACATATAACATGCCTAAACATGCATTCTATTAAAACTATTTTTTTTTTAATTACAACTAAGAAAGTTGATGCCACCTCCCCGCACTTAAAGATCACATTGTCCTTAATGTGATAAGTAACCCCCAAGTGAGTGAAGATGGCATTAAACTAATTAAAAATGAAAATAACACAAACAAAAGAAATTGAATCATACAAGTGATATCAAACTAAACAAAAGAAAGTGAATTCAAACCAAACTTAAAGAAATTAAAAATAATCAAAAACATAGCACACACAAATGATATGAAACCAAATAATCATGAAATGAAATGCAATCACACAAAAGACATATAAAAGTTAAAAGTTAAGGGGTAAGAAAAGCTTATTTAGATTATGGTGGCAACAGTGATGCTGTAGGCTTCAAAATTGTTCCTTCGACAAAAGTTGAGGAACCTTCTCTACAAGCTTCATTGTTCCCTATTAAATTTTCACATTTGTGTGCCAAGCTCAATGGTTTGAGATGTCACCCATTGTTGGATGCAGACTATCTGTTCAAAGGTTCGTTAGAGTCAGTCCTCCCTCGCTGGTGCGCTGGGTTTTGCTACCTTTGCCTCTAGATCCTAAGCCACTTTAGATGTGGAAGGTAGGGACGCTTCTGTACTGATGCTTCTCCTATTTCTCATTGTAAAGCGCATTTGAGGATTACAGAGTTCCATAAAACGGATCTCGACAATCTACAACTGCATCAAATACTATATGTCTAGCATATCGTGTGGCATTGTACATACCTCTTCCAAATTGTGGTTATAAAAGCGGGCTAAAGAAGTGACAAAATGCACCATTCCAAAATATGAACTCTTTTTATTGACAACACTGACGATTGATCTAAAAATTCCAAAGGGCGTGTTGATTCTAACCTTCTGATCCATACACCATAAGAAGAAAAGCTTTTTAGCTGAATATTTGTTACTTTTGGTTTTAATGAACACAGTTAAATGCTTGAATTTATACAGCAGCAAATGTTCGACACTATAGATTAAAGCATTCGGTACATTGCATGAATCAAAGCTATCTTCCCCGTTAACATTTTCCAATAGCATCCACATTAAAATTGGGCTAATCATCTAAAATTTTTGTATTTTGAAAAGCGAAAAGATGATGCATGACATTATAATCCAATTTATACACAACACTGAATAATCTAAACTAAAAGACGTCCATTTTTGGGTATACCAATAGTAGTGAAAAATTCAGTTGTCATCATAAGGTGAATATGCATATCACAATAGATGAACATATTCTACCTTATGTTTTGAGCTAGTTGCTCAATCTTTGTCCCCACTCCTATGTTCTCCGACAATTCAAAATCAAAGTATCTAGGAGTAATTATTGATCTATTCCTAAAGTAACAGAAGTGCGTACCTTCTTTGTCTGAATAAATTGGGAAGGGAGAGTGGTAAGTTGCCACCAAATTGCTTTTGCCTTCACCAAAAACTTGACAGCTCCCTTTATCGCTCGGTTTTTGAGCCATCATCTTCTTCAGAGCCGTTGTTGTAGAAAAACCTACAAGAACAAGAGAGAGAAAGTGAGATTCCATTTTTAGAGAGAGAAAAAACTTACCTAAATCCTTGTTGTTTGGAATGATTAATACATGAAAAGATGAAAAGATTGTAAGAATAATGAAAGAATTAGGGGAAATATCAAGAATCTAGAGGTAGATTAAAGTGTTTTAGAGAGTGGCAGGAGAGAAATTCGTGGGTCGGAGGGAGAGAGAATGAAAATGAAGATATGGTGAGAGAAAAAAAGGGCTCCGCGTAGGATTCCCACACTCATAGGAATCCCCACTATTCCCATGCACCTGGGATTCCTCTACATGGGAATCGTCTCCAGAAGCTTTGTAGAGAGGATTCCCACATGTGTAGGAATCACTATGATTCCCACAAATATGGGAATCCTCTCCAGAAACATGTGTAGGCATACCATCCGATATGGTGTTGTGCCAATGGGGTTCTTAAAGGTTGTTCTATAAGCCCACAGTGCATCGTCCAGTTTTGATGACCAACCTTTTCTTGAAATGTTCACTGTCTTCTCCAAAAAAAATTTCAGCTCTTTATTCACCACCTCCAATTGGCTGCTAGTTTGGAAGTGGTACGGGGTAGCCACTCTATGATGTACACTGTATCTTCTCAAAACATTCTCAAATGGTTTCTTACTAAAGTGACTCCCCCCTTCTTCTTAATGAAATTCTGAACTACCTTGCTATCGTTGGTTGAATTGGCACTTTGACCTATCTAGAAACATAATCAACTCTAACCAAGATATAGTTGTTACCTTTAGAGGGTGGGAATGATATTATGAATTCTAGACCCCATACATCAAATATCTCCACCTTCATTATATTCGAAAGCAGCATTTCATCTCTCTTTGATATGATGTCAACTCTTTAACATCTATCGTAAATGAGCATGAAATCTCGAGTATCCTTAAATAGCGTTGAATAATAAATCCACACTCTAAGATTCATGCAGTAGTTTTGTTAGCTTCATAGTGCCTTGCATATGGTGAGCTATGAAATTGAATTAAGATCTCAGGCATTTCAACTTTAGCAACACACCTGGGAATTAAACTATTAGCACAGATCTTATAAAGTACAGGTTCATCCTAAATATAACGAGTGTATTGAAATAGGAAATGCTTCCTTTGTTGATATGACAAATCAGATGGAAGAATACCACCTAAAAGATAGTTTGCAATATTTGCAAACTAGGGAAGGAAAGGGTTATCTACCATCACCAATGTTTCATCAGAAAAACTTTCTTTAAATTCCTCTTCCTCTTTATAATGTCTAATTTCAAGTCTCGAAAAGTAATCTGCTACAACATTTTCTGCTCCTTTCATATTAGTAGTTGTGTAATTTAATTGTGCTCCTGTCAACATCTTGCTTGCGTAGTTGACAACATGCAACCTCTTCTCCTTTTGCTGACCGTACATGACTAAGAAAAGCTCAAAAACCTTTGATGAGTCAAAGGTTTTGCAATAAGGGAACAAAATTTAATGAACCTTCTGTAGAACCTTACATGACTAAGAAAAGCTCAAAAACCTTTGATGTTGGAGGGGGCAGTAACTTTTCAATTACTTCTATTTTAGTGTGATCCACTTCAATTCTGTTGCATAAAATCTTATAGCCTAGTATGATTCCTTCTTGGACCATGAAATGACTTTTTTTTTCAATTTAAAACTAAATGTGACTCCTCAAATCTTTAAATCATTTTGTCTAAGTTAAGGAAACAATAATCAAAAGACTCTCCAAAGATAGAGAAATCATCCATGAATACTTCCATGAAATTCTCAATTATGTCTACAAAAATGGCCATCATACACCTTTGAAATGTAGTGGGAGCATTACATAAACCAAAAGGCATCCTTCGGTATGCAAAAGTTCCATATGGACATGTGAACGTGGTCTTTTCTTGATCTTCCAGGTATATAAATACTTGGTTGTACCCTGAATATCCATCTAGAAAGTAATAAAAAGAATGACCAGCTACTCTCTCAATCATTTGGTCAATAAAAGGTAAAGGAAAATGATCCTTCCCAGTGGCCAAATTTAGCTTCCCGTAGCCAATGCACACTTGCCAACCCGTGACAGTCCTAGTGGAAATATTTTCCCTTTTTTAATTTAAAATCGTCATCATGCACCCTTCTTTAACACACACTATACTGAACTCACCTATTTACTATCCAAAATGGGGTAACTTATTCCTGCATCCAGAAGTTTTACCCCTTCCTTCTTTAAAACCTCTTGCATATTTGTATTTAACCTCCTCTCTCTTTTTCTTACTATTCTACATCCTTCTTCTAAGTTAATCCTATGCATCACCATATTTGGGCTAATCCCCCCAAATATCATAAATTTGCTAACCTACAGCTCTCATCCTTTTTATAGTAATCGCTATCACTTTCTCTTCTTGCTCACAATTTAATTCATTGGAGATCATGATAGATAAAGTGTAGTTCTTCCCTAAAAAGGTATACCTTAAATGAGAAGGTAAAGGTTTAAGCTCTAAAGTGGGAGGTTTAATGGTAGAAAGTGGTGTAGTGTAACAGCTCTATCTAATCTTTCCAACTACACTTCCTCACATACATCCTCTTCCTTTACACTTCCATCTTCATGTATTTCATTCAGCTCATTGACTCCTTCGTTAATCTCTTTCACACACTCATCTACACACATTTCCATCCATCAGTTTCTCCAAAGACTTTGCCATATTAAACTCAACCTGCTCGTCACCAATTCTCAACATAAGTTTCCTTTCATCACATAAACTAATAACCTACCAGTATTCATAAAGGGCCTACCCAAAATCAAGGGACAATTTTTATCGGCTTCAAAGTCTAACATAACAAAATCAACAGGAATTATAAATGTTGGATCCCCTTTTTTTAGGATTTTTATATTTTATATTTTATTTTATTCTTTATTTATTTTATTAAATTATCAAGCATGAAAATAAATTAGAATTTATGAATTAGAAAATTTTGGAGTTTAATATGGTATATTATGAATTTTATATGGTGGTATGAATTAAAAAGAAAGAATTAAAATAAAGTGAAGTAGTTAGTAGGAAATTGCTTTTATAAGGAAGGGCAAAATTGGAAAATCAAAAATTTTGTCTTAAGTTAATAAGACAAAGAAGGGAGGAGTCGTTTGTGTTAAGGAAAGAAAAGAAGGAGAAAATCGTAGAAGAGCCTAGAACGAGAGAAGGAGAAACCGAAGCAAGGAGAAAGAAGAAGAAAAGAGCAGGGAAAAAGGATAGAAGGAAGATTTTCAGCTGTGTTTTCTTGTTACGTAAACCTTATTACTCTTTATTTTTGATAGGAGAAGGAAGTGGAGAAACTAGGCTTTTATATGATGAAGATGAAGAAAGAAAGAAGAAGAACAAGAGGTTGATGTCTTCTTTAGATTTTTATAAACTTAACTAGGTCTTAGTTTTTCTAGTTACATTAAATCAAGAATAGATCAAGCTTAAGCTTATTCATGGATAGCTAGGTCTAAGGAAAGCTTCATGTGTGTGTTGATTAAATGAAATATGTTTGTTCTTAGGGAATCAAGAATATCGACGTCAAGAGCAAGGAGAAGAGCAAGCTTGATTTTGGAAATATCAAGTTAAATAGGAGGGTAATATGTTTATAGTTTTGTGACGATAAGCTAAAATAATTGTGTGCATGTATGATGAATATGTTTGTTTTACTTATTGTGAATGTGGGAAAGATATTCCATGAATGTATATCATGTTGCGTTATGAGAATTTTGTTACTTTTGTGTGAATGAAAAAAACTAAAAAACTAAAAAGCATGGAAGCATGAATGTATTATGAAATGTATGAGCATTGAAAAACTTGTTATATGGGCAAGAGAGGAACCCGTTTCGTTAGTCTCACGCACGATGACCTATAGCCTTCTCCCGGTTGCCCGTTTGTGGCCATGAGATCCTGAGAAATCGGACCTACTTTGTTTCACGGTGTAAACTTTGGATTCGTCGTTCCGTTCCACGGAACTCTCGAGCCATTATGTTGTGCATTGCATTTTGATATGTCAAGTTATCATGCAGTCTAAGTGTTATGGTTTGATGATAAATTACATCCAATATGTTCTCTGTGATGATGTGTTGAATTATAAGAAGTGAGCTGGAATTGTGAATGCTGAAATTTGTTGGATTAAGACAAGACAAGTATGCCTATATAAGTATTCATATATGTTCGTGTGTGGTTCATTATCACTGGCTATAAACATATTAGCCACTAAGCTTTCCAGCTCACCCCATAAATTTTCTACTCCTCAAGTGAAGAATCAGCAGATCATAATTGAGCCTTGAAAAGCTTTGGCAATTTCCAAGAATTCCAGACTTTTTTGTAACTAAGTTAGTGAGGATCATTTTTGGTGATCTTAGAAGCATATCAACATAAACATTTCTGTTTGTATTTTTTAATTATGATACTGATGTGTTGGCTTCTGATATGAAGTATGAAATTATGAATCAACTTTGTTTATTGAAAGTTGTTAGTGAAAGAGCAGAAACTTCTTTGATATATGTATGTGTGTGTATATATATATATATATATATGCAGATTCTTTCGTCTGTTAAGTTGTCTTTGTGATGAATGTTGGGAAACCTTTATATGGACTTGTTTGTAGTCAATTGTTTATCAAAGGATTTTTTTATACATGGAAATTGAACGATGGTTTCGGCTCTATTGGATTTTGAAATGGAAATGTAGGTTGACAAATGAATGGAAAACAGAGAATAGGATAAAATGAGAACCGAAACTTCCAGGAATAAACTGCATTAATCTAGGCAGAATTAGGCTAAGTGGTCTTCACAAAAGTTGTAGTTTATTCTTTTATATTTTTAATGGTATAAAGATTGAAATTTTTGGACTTCAGACGTACAGTTATGGCCTTTATAAGATAGCAGTATTGGTGTACAAATTTTTAACTAAAATGGTAATCTTTATTAAATGATTAAACTGTATTGATACATTTTGAATTAGACAAAATTGTCTTCATAAAGTTGTATATATTTTTCTTATCTTTCCAACGATATAGAGTTTGAAATTTTTGCACTTCTAGATTGAAAGTTATGTTATTTGGAAGTGAGGCTGTTCAACTGGGAAGTCACGGTCACGACGAAGCACAATCGTGACAGTCCCAGAATTTCTTTAAAAGTCACGATCATGACACAACATGATTGCGACTCTCTTCATTTTCTTATTATTGTTCATTATAGGTCACGACTGTACGCTAGCACAATCGCGACGCCTTTGTTTTTGTCTCCCTCTCACAGGTGTGAGAGATGAAAGTCACACCCGTGACTTTTTCTTCTCCAAGCCATTAAATTAAAAATGAAATTCCTCTCTGTCTCTATTTGTCACAGGCATGACAATGAAGAGTCACACCGGTGACTTTTCCTCTTTTGAATGTAGTTGGTCCATTCTTTAATTAAATTGCAAATAATTCTTTTAACACCCAAATCTATTTATTATAGGTTCACTTTTGCTATGGAAAATTCTATTTATTATAGGTTCACTTTTGCTATGGAAAATTTTTCATTAAATTGTTGGGTATTATTTTTACTTCCCCTATGAATTTTATTTATTTAATATAATTATTATCTATTATTTATTTATTTTGTTATTAATTAATTGTTTATATTAATTATTTTTTATAATTTAATTTTATGTTTAAAATCATTCTATGATATTTTAATTACTATTTGCTTATATCAGAAAAGTCCCACCATAAATCTTCCTTGTCTAGACTTTAATTAAATTTAAATGTTATATTTTATTTTATTGAAATGTTCCCAAATATATTTATTATTATTTCAAATAAATCTCAGTGGTGGCATGTAATCACCATAAAATCTGTATTGAGACCCGGGGCCAACAATAAATTTGTCCACTTTTACCAATACATCTTCCACGGCTCTAAATGGCCTTTTTATTGATTGATCCGTAAGTTGAATTAGTATGAAAGTCGGCTTGACATCTCTTAATCCCAGTTACCTAAAATTAGAGAATGGCCTCAAATTAATACTTGTACCTAAATCACATAAACATTTGGAAAATTCAAAATCACCAACAACACATAGAATAGTAAAGCTCCCTAGATCTTGTAACTTTGAAGGCATTTGACTTGAAATAATATAACTACAGTTCTCTGTAAATGTAACTATTTGATTGTCTTCCCAAGTACGTTTATGCATAAGTATATCCTTTAAAAACTTCATATACTTAGGCATGCACTCCAAAGCTTCCACCAATGAAAAATTAATCTTTGGCTTCTTCAGTTTCTCTACAAATTTGGAAAATTGGGTATCCACCAAATGCTGCTTCACTCTTTATGGATACAAGAGTTTGGGCTTATACGGTGGTGGTGGTATATACAACCTGCCCTCTTCTTTTTCTTTTTTTTTTCTTCGTACTTTTCTCTTTTTCATGGCTGTCCTTTTTCATACTTGGTTCTTCCATTTGCTTGCCACTTCGAAGTGTAATAACTTTATGCTACTCCCTTAGAATAACCTCAGTATTACTCGATAAGCTGCCTACACTTCTAGAAAGTAAAGCATTATTAAGTTCACTTACCTTACCTCCAAGTTATGGATCAACAAGGCGTGATTCTTCACAATCAGGTCAAATTTTGCCTCCATCATCTTCTGATTTTCCTCTTAGTTTGCATGCATCCTTTTATTATTCTCCTCTTATACTGCCAGTTTGGAACTAAAAATTTCCATAAACTTGTCCAACTTATTTTCCAATGCTCCAATTCAACTTTGTTGGAAACTTGGTTATTCTTAGGGCCTTTATTGGCCACCTATATTATTGTTACTTCAAGAAAAGTTTAGGTGATTTTTTAACCTAGATTATATGTGTTTGAATAAGGGTTATTACCTCACTATGGTTGACCTAGGTAACCTACCTATTCGGTGCCACCAGCTCCCACTAGGAAGCATTCCACTGAGCTATGGTTGTTCTCCCCACACATCTCAAATTGTGTTTGCATTGCCTTCACTGCTGAGGTAGATGCTCCTTGCATATCATTTAGCTACTTCATAAGTGTCGTGATCTAAGCCTACAAGGCAGTAACTGAATTAATAGATATCATACCTTTCTGGTCCTTCTAGCCTTGTCCACTCCTCTAGCTCGACTACATGCAACTGTTGCTTACTAACTTCTCCAACAGATCATAGGCTACTTCCACCTTCTTTCTCATCAGTTAACCTCTGGCTGCTGCATCAATTGTCCCTCTTGTGCTCGAATTCACTCCATTATAGAATGTTTGAAGTAGAAATTCCTTTGGGAGGCTATGATGTGGACAGCTTCTTTGAAGTTCTTTAAATCTCTCCCAAGCTTTATAGAGAGATTCTCTGTCGCTTTACTAGAAATTTGTTATCTCCTTGATAATCCTCGTCGTCTTTGTCAACGGGAAGTACTTGATGAGGAATGCTTCGGCAAGCTACTCCCAAGTCGTGATATTGCCGGAATTCAAGGAATTATACCATGCTTTAGTCCAATCCTTCAACATGAATGAAAATAGTCTTAGCTTCACCGCATCATCAGACATTCTATTGAATCTGAAAGTGCCGAAAATCTCTAAGAAGTTTGCAATGTGGGCATTCGAATCCTCGTTGGATAGCCCATAGAAATGCACACTATTTTGAAGAATATTAAGTAGCGCCGACTTTATCTCAAAATCATTCGCCTAGACTACTGGTCTTGCCACTCCTTGAGGACTAAATCCTGGCCTCATGAAATCCAACAGCGTTCGCTCTAGTCCTCCTTGCTCTCCTTCTTCATCCATATCTTAATTCGAAAAGTTTAGATACTTTGCCCATCTTACTTCTCTTTCGTGCTTCTTAATGTCGAGAAATTTGTCTTCTGTTGCTTCTTTCGTCCTTCGTGTGCTCTTTGTGTTTATGCACCTACAAATACACAAGGAAAAGTATCAAAATCTCTTAAATCAAATTAATTTAAATCAAACACGATGCTCAACAATTAATCCCCTGCAACGGCACCAAAAACTTGTTGACAGTAAAACCTATCTATTTATTTTATGCTCAAAAACTGCAAGTGAACTGGTCGTGACTTGTAGTTAAACAAAGTGTATATCGATCCCACAGGGATTGATACCTCGACACTGCTTAATTTAGTCAAAATTTTGTTTTTTTAGAGTAGTGCTCTAAAGGTAATCACCTTTAATACTTTTGTAAAAACTTTATTTTAATTAATAAAGTGAAAGGCATTTGTCATTAATTTGATATTCTTTTTATATAAATGAAATGATGTTGATCTTAAATCGAATTAATGAAGTCCATGGCACAAAATATAGCATGAAGGAAATCATGATTAGATCATGATAATGAGATTCCTATCATGTGCAATTATGTTAGTATCTAAATAATCCCTAGTCATAGGATTAATAAGA
>JAOSBN010174793.1:0-20024 GCA_027563595.1 Erythroxylum suave | reverse complement strand
TAGATGTTTGTAAGAGCACCCTTATAATGGAATTTAATAGGGAAGTGATTAATTTTAATATTTTTGATGTCATGAAATGCCCCAAAGATGACCATTATATTTTCTTATTGATGTAATCAATCCTATACTGTAGGAAGTTTTTAAGTTAAATTACAGGGGCCAATTAGAAACAAGTTTAATAAAGAGTTTAGAGTTAGAAGCCACTAATGATGTTAAGTTAGAAAAGGATATAATTAAGATGGTGGCTATTACATTGTTCATAACTCGCTTCTAAGAGATATGAGCTTTCTTCTATACAATCACTTGAATCTTACTAGTGACTATTACCTTATAATGTGCAAGTACTTAATATGGAGTTTAAACTAATACCCTCCCACTTAAATATGTATATTTGTGAGACAATAAAATCTTCCAGTGACTATTTCAATGATGTTGACTTCTAATCAGGAAGCTAAATTGATTCATGTATTAAGGGAGCACAAGAAGGTCATTAGTTGTATGATTGTAGATATTTGAGGCATAAGCCCTTTTATATGCATGTATCACATTTTTCTTGAGAAGGGTGTAATGTCTACTAGATAAGTATAATATAGGCTAAATCCTCTACTGATGGAAGTTGTGAAAAAAAGTACTAAATCTTCTTGATAGTGGAGTAATTTATCTTATTTAGTAAGTAGATAAGTCCAGCACAGGTGGTGATAAATATATTTAAAGTTATTATGGGGACAAAATAAAATAGTGAGTTAGTCTCCATTTATGTTCAAATCGAATGGTGGGTTTGTATTAATTATATGAGGTTAAATATTGTAACTCATAAAACCGCTTCCCCTTCCATTTATTAATCAAATGCTTGAGAGAATTCTTAGATAATATTATTATTTTCTAGATGATTTCTCATAATTTTCATATCTTTATTGCACTAGCGGATAAAAAAAAGACGAACTTCATATGCCTATTTGGCACATTTGCTTACTGAAAGATATTATTTGGTTTGTGTAATACGCTTGTCACTGTCCAAAGGTGAATGGTGAGTATATTTTCTGAATATTTTGAGAAAATCATAAAGGTATTTATGAATGATTTTAATGTTTACGATTCTTCTTTTGATAATTGCTCAAAAAACCTTTCACTAATTTTGGAAAGATGTATTGAAGCTAATCTTATGTTTAAATGGGAAAATATAAGGGATGACCAGTTCAATATTGATCTCATTGTTTTTTGAAAAATGAATATTGTATTAATTATAGGCAAAGCTATAGAAGTATTACAATTAGTTCTAAGTTAATAGCCTTAATTAAATTTACAAAATAAACACAGAATCTAGGAGTGATGAAGAAGAAAAGCCTACACTAATAAGATGGATTCTCATTCTTCAAGAGTTTGATCTAGTAATAAGAGATAAAAAAAAGAAGCAGACAATGTGGTTATTTATCACCCCAGTCAGTTGGTCTAAGAGGAAGATGATGTTCTATTGAGAGAAACATTTTTAGATAAATAACTATTTTAACCAATTCTACACCTTTGTGGTATCCAAATTTTGTGAACTTTCACGTTGCTAACAAGTTACCTTATCAAAGGCTTAGAGGGAAAACTTAAAGAGTGAAAGTAAGTACTATGTGTGGGTAAACCCTACCTTGGGAGGCGTTATACAAAACAGGTAATAAGAAGGTATGTTCTTGAGAGTCAGACACTATCTGTTATAAACTTTTGTCATCTGTACGCTTATGAAGGGAAATTTAGTGTAAAAAGGATTGCCCATAAGGTTTTAGAGAGTAGTTTTATTTTCCTTTATTATTTAAGAATGCATATTTCTTTTTCAAGTCTTGTAATATGTGCCAAAGGATAGGAAACTTATACCATAGAAATCAATTGCCACAAACCTCATTCTTTTTTGTGAGATCTTTAGTGTTTAGGGCATTGATTTCATAAGACCTTCCTCCATCTTTTGACTTTCTTTATATCTTTCTTGCCATTGATTATGTTTCCAAATGGGTGACAGTTAAAGCCACTAAGATATTGAAGCTAAAGTTGTTGTAGTTTTTATCAAGTCTAATATCCTCTCTAAGTTTGGGATGTCAAGAGCCACTATAAGTGATTTTGCAATAGGATAATGGAAACCTTTTTTAAGAAGTACCATATGATGCAAAAGGTTTCCACGTCTTACTAAATCCAAATAAGTGGCTAAGTTGAGTTATCCAATAGAGAAATCAAGTTGATCCCAAAGAAAACAATTCAACTTAATAGGAAGGATTGGACCTTGAGGTTGGAAGATGCACTATGGGTCTATAGGACAACCTATAAAATGTCAATTAGTATGTCCCCATATAGACGGGGTGTTTGGGAAGCCATGTCATATTCCAACGGAGCTGCAGTTTAAGGCATATTTAGCTATCAAGCATTGCAACATAAATCCTATTGATGCAAAAGTATATAGAAGGTTATAATTACAAGATCTTGAAGAGAAGCAAAATGACTCATATAAGAATCCAATGATACATAAGGAAAAGACCAAAACTTTCCATGATAAGATGATCTTGAGGAAAATCTTTTTTATTATTCAAAAAGTTTTTCTTGATCATTCTAGACTTAAATTATTTCCACATAAGTTATGTTCTCATTAGGTTGCTCTTTTTTTAGTTTCTAATGTCTTTCAATATGGTATAGTAGAGATACAGAGTCTAAAAATCAGAAAGATATCTAAGGTGAATAGTGATCACCTAATACCTTACTGTAAAGGATTTCCAATAGAGAATGTGCAAGTAGAGGTACCTAAAGACACGTATGACATCACATAATAAAGAAAACACAGAGTCCACCTAACAATAGCAAACAAAGGCATTGCTTAAGAGGTTACCCAAGGGGAGTTTGTTCCTTTTCCTTTACATTTTCATAATTTTTGCCTTTGTTGAATGCTCCATCTCTTACATTTAATATTATATTAGGGAAAATGTAAGTTTGGAGAACTTGCCTCTTATGTGTATTTTAAAGTTCTTTTTACATGTTTTATTTATTAAAAAATACTCTCTATTTTTCTGTTGCGTCTAGGATTGTATAGTTATAATCAAAGATTAAAATTAACTAAAACAATTCATGGAAACTTAGGAATGTATGCTTACTTTTGTAGTTAGTCAATATACATTTTGCCTATAAGATTAGTGACTGGTAGCCAGATATAAGCCATTGAGATTTTGAACTTATAGACTAATGCATCCATATCGGTCTCATTGTCTTTATTTTATATACGACCTTTATGATACGTGCATCTTGAATTTTCCTTAATTTTATATTAAAGACTACATTTTTATCACATGAATTAACATGAAAATGATATATACATTCTTTGGCTTGGAATCTATATTAGCCAAATAGCCTACCTATTGATATGATTTATCTTGTTGTTAAGTCCCTTAAGCTATATTATCCTTTTTTTGTGTTAACCATATTGCAAACCTTTAACTAAACAAAATGTCTTACCCAAGTCTTAAAGCTGGTGGAACATTTTTCATTGTTATGTTTGTGGACACACAAGAAAATAAGTGTGAGGGTACTCATATATATGGGTTGGTTGTAGTTGATGAAATGTGATTTGTATTTTAAATTAATGAATTCCATTATTAATGTAGTTTCTTTTATTTTTTGTCTTTAGTCTTTTAAAAAAATAAAAAAGAAAAATAAAAAGAATATAATAAAAGAAGTTATTGAGGGAGAAAATCTTTTTTGTGTGCAAAGTAATTCATGTTAATCTTTCCTCTTAAAGAGGAATGAAACAGGTTACTTGATTATGATGTCAATAAGGGAGAATTTTTTATGAAGGTTTATTTTTTATGGTTATAGTGGATTTTTCATCATTATTCTTATAAGTGATTTCTTCTAATTTTTTATGCTTCATATGGATTATGGTATGAGGCTTGAATCTAAGTTGGGGAATAGAATTTTTGTACGCATCATAATTGATTGTACCCAAATTTAAGTGGATGTTAATTTTTGAACTTATTACTTGATTAAGTGTTCTTCATGCTTCACTAGTTTTAATGGCTTTTGAACTGCATGACTTAATTATTTCTTACCTTAACCTTTGGCACCATTACAACCTTCAAAAGTTTTTTGATTCATGTTATGTATTTAAATCTTTAGTGGTGGCAAACTGAAAAATATAAAAAGTTATAGAATGTATTGATTATGAAAGGTGTTCGAGTATACCTATATTGAACTTATTTTTAAATACAACTTGTCAAAGTCTATCCCTAGATTCATTATTTTTTAAAGGTAATAGTTGTTGATTGATCATGAGTAAAAATATCGAATGTTTAGTTCCTTCCATAGTTTTGAAAGTTATTCCTCTTTTTTTATGACTCTCTATTCTTAGGAAATATAGCTAAAGAGGAACTGTTTTAATTTTGATTTTTAGTTTTTTGCCCAAGGATGGTCAAAAGCTAAGTGTGGTCAAATTTGATAAGTTGATTGATTATATATTCATCCTTATTGCTTAGTGATTAATGTTATGACATGTCTAAAATACTAATATTGGTTCCTATTTTGGTTTAGGTACAAGCTAGAGGAATAAGAACCAAAATGAGCTAAATCCTTATACTTGGTTCCATTTTATTGATGTTCAATCCTATTTACCTTTGTAGAGTAAAAAGGAGATGAGTTAGGGTAAAGACGGGACAAAAAATGGAAGAATTAGATTCACTATAACTTACACGACTATGTAACTCACTGGAAACATGTACAAACTCGAACATGATGTTTCAACCATCCTTATGACCTACATACCTATATAAAGACTTACACAACCATGTAAATGAGATACAAAATGGTGTATCTCGATCATGTGTCTTACTGAGGACATATAACTCTATGATTTCTGACCAAATCACTTACATACTCTTGTATCTAAGTATGAATAGCCATAAAACCCTAATTTTGCACTATAAAAGGGAAATTAAGAGGCCTAATAGGGTATATATTGATTAGAGATACAAATGGAGGTAAGTTCTTTTCCCTTCAAAGTGCTATAGGTAGATAACATTTTTCTTTCTAGTTAAAAAGGATATTGAGGCCAATGAACATTTTTGGGTATTGATTAGTCTTAATGATTTTGTTCTTAACTCTCTTTTGGAATTGAATATGTTATTTTATATTTAAAATCTTAGATTTAATGTATAAAAGATTTAGATAGATCTACTAGAATATTAATGTATGGATTCATTTCCAGAGCCATGATCACAATCCATAATTGCTGCAAATCTAATTCATGTATGGTAAACTAATGGTCTTGCATTATTAAGGATAATATAGCTTAAGTTAAATGACCCAAGCTTATGTGGTTATTGCTTAGATTAACCTATTTTCCTAACCAGTAATACAACTGTCAAACTAAATTCAGAGAGCTTAGTTAGGGTTGTCTAATAGCTAACCCTAATTAAAGTATTTGTTTTAATTAGTTACATCCTAAGGAAAAAAAAATTGGGATTAACAATTCTTGTTGATAATCTATGGTTAATAGTTTCAAAGAGAAGTATGAGAACAATATGACAAAGAGACGTATAAGAACAATATGGTGATTGATTATGCATATTCATGTGAAGGTTAAGATTAAACCAAGAACTAGACCAAAACCTATTAATTAATCCTTACAATTTTGTACTATTTTATTTGATTTGTCTTTGATAGTTTAATTTCATTTTATTGCATCAATTGATATCAAGCAAACCCCTAATCTTATACAGTGATTAGTTCATCACAAATGCTAATCATCAATACTATAAATTTAGTTATGCATAGGTATGTATTATTTTCTGATGTGTCAGCATGAAATCAAGTATAGACCTTTTAAGCCCATGTGGCTTCTTTACCAACCCAAATTCTCCAAATTATACAAATCATCAAGATCTTATTAGTAAGTTTTGTAGTGCTTCTTTCTCCTTAGGCATCCACACATCACCCCTTTTCACTTGGTAATAGATTTCTTTTTTATATGTCCTAGCCAAAAGAAGGAACTAAACATATTCTGTATTATTTTGATCAAACTCTTTAGAAATATTAGATGCAAGGATCTATATATATGTATGGAATTAAAAATTGAGTTTATGAGTTAAATCCTATATTTAAAAGAAAGATTTCTATTACATTAGTTATTGATTTTTAAATCCTTTTAATTGGATAAATGCATTCCCTATATGAAAGTCTTTTTATAAGATATAGGTATTCCTATATATGTGAAAGAAAGCTTCATAGATTTAAGACTTATTAGATTAGAGATCCAACTAAAAAGATGGATAACTCTTAATGAAACAAAAACTTGACTCTTTTCAATGTTCATTGGAAGGCCTGATAAATCTATAAAGGTTTTTACATTTGTTATTAATGCATTAACATGAATAAAATCAATCCCTAAGCGTAGTAGCAAATTATAGATAAAAGAAAAGATAAAATTTTCAGTTTCTTGCATTTGTTTTGATATTTGAATTTCCTCTCCTTGATTATCACATAAAGAATAAATCTAGTTAATACTTTAATACTCATTATAAATAAGTATAGAGAGATGGCATCATCTTACATCATTCATTTTATACTTTTAATGAGCTTTGTTGGCTCTCCACTCACTAATATGCTATAAGAGACTGAATTGATGAATCACTTTATCCAATTGATGAAATTTTTAAGCAAATTAAAGGCTTTAAAGTATTCAATATAAACCTTCATTTTAAGGAGAAAAAGCATTATGAAAATTAATCTTGATTGTATAGATTTTAAGTGAGTGTTTCTTATTATAATTCTTGAGCTAGCAAAATGTTATACCCAATTTGGGTTCTATTGTAATCTTGTTTTGACCAATATGGCTTATGTTCTAGCTTTACTATAGGGTTTGGATATCTAAGCTCATAGTCTCTCCTTTATTGTATCTATCGTCCTGTACCCACTTGATTGCCATTTTTGGCATCATCAATTATATTTATTTATTTACTTTTCAAAATATTATTATCCCTAACTTGCCCCTTTTAAAGAATACACCTTATGATGGATTGATATTATATTTCAACACGACCTTGAGTCTTACTAGGATTTTTGTTATAATTTGTTAAATGACGTGGCATTAATAAAAAAGCTAAAAATCCCTTAAAGAACTAGGATTTGCTAACTTTGAGATAATTCTAATGAATTTCTTATTAATTTTCTTCAACGCCTTACCATTATCAAAGGACTCTAAAATAACTTCAATAACTATGTATTTAGTGTAATTGCAATCCTTTTAAAAGAAATAAGCATTAAGTCCATTAGGTCTATAGGCTTTATAAGGTTTGAAATAAAAAATGCTTTCTCTACATTAATAGCATTGAAGGGTAAAAGAAAATATTATGCTTCAGTATCAATAATTTGTTATGTGATAAAAATATTTAAGCACTTAGACAAAGGAAAAAGCTTGAGAACTAGGGCCAAGAGTGTTTGTGAAATACATATGTTTCTAGAATAATTTATCTTGTGACTGAACTAAATGGCCATATACTTTATGAAGGGAAGCTATCTTATTTATAGTTTTTCTTACAATAACTAATTTATTAGAGAAAGAGGAGTCCCTATCTTTATTAATTATCCATTAAAATTTTAATCTCTAAGAATGATGTAGTTCACCTCCACTAATTGAATATAATTTTTTTAAAAAAAAATTTCCTGTTAAGTGTTACTAAA
The DNA here is from genome assembly GCA_027563595.1 of Erythroxylum suave. NCBI lineage: Eukaryota > Viridiplantae > Streptophyta > Magnoliopsida > Malpighiales > Erythroxylaceae > Erythroxylum > Erythroxylum suave. The sequence goes on along the minus strand of JAOSBN010174793.1, from coordinate 12,332 downwards.
GCATTTTTTTGTTGAATTTCATGAGCTCCCTAACCATTTGTAGTTTCCTTATGGATATAAAGGATTTATAACCTTAAAAACTATAGGCTAAGATTTGATGGTAGCTTCCTTAAACTCCTTATATTCTAGTAAGAAATTATTAAATAGAAAGGGTTAAATCTTTTCTAGTTCAATTTCTAGTACTATATTACAATATAGGTGTGATAAGAGAATAATGGGACATTGAATACAGCGTAGCTTTTAAGGAATATGATTATTCAATGCATGTTGATCAATGATATGTCTAATTTTTTCCTTAAGAACTATACGGATTTTTTTTAGTAAATGAATGACAAATTATAATAGATGAAACTATTACACCATTATAATGGGTTCAAAGATAAAAGGAGACTACTCTATATTACAAAGTTAATCAAGGAAAAATATTAAGAAGGACAAATCAAAAACACAATAGTCATGAGTATTAGAATTGCCATTTTCTCTTTATGTTAGTGGTAAGAAATCTATGTGCATCTTTAGCAAAAATGCCTGCACAAATTAGGATGATAGTTCTATTAGCTAGTTGTTATTTCTCTTCCTCTGTGTCAGTAAATCTGCAACTATTTCTTTCTTTCCAAATACAATATATGGATATTAAGAAGGAAACCAAAAAGAGGATTGCATTTGGAGCTCCTTTCCTTGATTTGGAAATTACTCACTACAATACGAACTCCCAATCATAACTACCATATTATGTCAGTAATGAGTGCATAATATGACTCTAGATAGCTTTAGAATAACTACATTGAAAGAAAAGATGATCATGGTCTTTAGAAGCCAAGTTACAAAGAACACATAAGTCATCAACATTACCATACCATTAATTCATTGTTAGGAGTCAGTTCTTGATAGCTAGCCAGGTTATGAATCTTGCTTTGGGAACCATATGTATGTTGCATGTTACACTAAGTGAAAAATTGTCCTTCCCTCTTGAAGTCATTGACCTCTATATGACTTACATGACTACTAAAGCCACTAAAGTGATTCTTTATATTGGTTTTGGCTTAAGCTTTTAAATGATAAATAATGTTATTGAAATCACCATATATTATCCAAGGGTGGTTTATGCTAGCATGAATCACTAAGTACCTATTTCTAGTCCAGTTCCATAAAAAGAGTCTTAGTTTCTACTTATGATAGATGGGATGCTTGATTTTATAGTGCTAAAGGCTAGCTTCTGGCATTTTTTAAGCACTAGATTGTACGTCAAAATTTTTTTAAAAAAGGAGAGATTTCCTTATTTACCATAACTTCTTCCATACATGACTTCTTATAGTGATTTAGAGCCAAAGTTTTCATTCAAAGGGAAGGCTTATCTCTTAAAAGTAAAAAAAATAGTTAACTAAGGTTGATTCCCATTTGGAAGCTCATTCTGTAAGGACTTTCAATAGGGTAGATAAAATGGCATATCCTTATTCCAATTTAGGAGGACAAAAGATGAACTTTTCAGTAGGTGATAAATCACCTCAAACTTGTAGCTAAATAGCTTAGTGGTTAAAGGGTTCGAGGGAGTTGGGTCCTTAAGCTATAGGAAAGATGTGTTTAAAAGACTTGGAAAACTTAGAGGGATTGATGATGTGGATTTGAGTTTTTTAGTAGGATCATTAGTTAGACTGGAGGCAAAGGGGTGCTTTTAAGGTGTACGGAGTATGAGCTGTAAAAGGGAGTTTTAGTGGCAAAAATTTGAAGCTAGTGGAGTAGGAGAAACAAGAGGAGAAAAACTAAATGGATCAATCTTACTAGATTCGTTAGAGGAGGACAACTTGTTTGACATATTGTTAAAGAAAGTAAAAAGATAGTAACAATTTTGTAGGTTTTCTAAGTGAAGAAATTAATTCACACAAAAAATTTCATTTGATTTCTACATATACGTACTAATCCAACGTAGATCTTTTGCCTTGAGAATTGTATTAAAAATTTTAAAAATTCTTTTCCTTCCTATTTATTTGACATTTTATTATTATTAAAAATGTTGGCCATTATGTAAACTTATTAAATCTAACTTCTTTTATAAGATTACTTCCTCTTTCTTTTCTTCTAATCTACATTTTCATATACTCTACCACTTTCTTTTCAATATTTTTTTTGGTTTTAGTGTTTTACCTAATATCTTTTTTCATATTAATTTTATAAGCACTCTATAAAAATTAAGCCAGTAAAAGTTTAAATAAAAACTAACTTTATTGTTAAACAAGAAATTTGTTTATTATGGTAATCTTTTACTTAGCACGTATTTTTTCCTAAAATAAAGTTTATTTTTAGTTTTGAAATATCTAGAAATCTATAGAAATTCTCTAATAATTTTTTAAGAGTTTTCAATGAAAATTTTCTTCATGACATTAAAAGTATTAGAAAATTTTGAAGATAAATTAATTTGGTGACAAAAAAATAAAAGTAATATAAAATAAGAAGTTTAGAATGCTTTTCATTGTGTAATTGTTTTATATAAGTAATTTTATTAACACATAAATTAGTTTGATCTAAACTGATCTACTTTTGTATATTATTACCCTGATCTACTTTTATATATTCTTACGACCATAAATTATTTAATTTAAAAATGTTTTGAAATAGATGTGCTAATTGCATGTTAGATATATGTAAAACATAGTCATTAGTTATCATATAGGTTTAATCACTATACACATAAAGACAAATATGATTTGTCCTTTTAGTGTAATTATGGTCGATAGCTTAGCCATCATATAACTCACAATTATCAGACTTATATATTTGTTATTCTTAGGATTTGATGCCTGCTAACTTTCTTTTTTTTTTTCCTGAAAAGGAGGAACCCGCAGTTGCTATTCTTTAGATATGCACTGGGTAAACTTCCGGATTGATGCAATAGCTTGCAAATCACGTCAATCAGGTACTTCGCACTAGGCAAGCCCTATACAATAGACTTGATTGAAAAAAAGCTACAAACACAAGATTAATAAGGAGAGCTACAAGGATAAACAAATAAACACAAAAATAATGAAACAAAAGATTATTTAAAATAAATAAGTAGAATTGACTAACTAAAATTAAACTTATAAATAATGAAAGGAAATGGTAGAATTTGCATATGGAATCCTTCTAGGGTTTCTCATGCAATTATGAGTTCACTACTTAATTTAATGTATAGTTTATTAGACCGTGAAAATTCTTTTTTTAACCTAAGATTTCATTAATCAATTTGAAAATTTTATTATTAGGTTTGACTCTAATATGGAAGATTTATGTCAAACTATCTCTATGTTTGCATGCAACTCCTTTCAATTATAGTAGATCTATTCGTACAAAAGGAATCATCCATGAAATAATATGCTAGCAATATTAATTCAAGAATAATTAAAAACACATAATTGAATTTTAATGAAAATGAAGAATGAATTAAGCTAAAATAAAACTACTACAAGGTCTATTCCATGGATCATCTAAATCTAAGTACTAATAAAAACTTAGTTCATAATCATAACATCAAGAATAAGGAAAAAAGAGAAAACTAAAAGAACTATAATGTGATCCCTTTTAATCTTCATAAAGTCCATTTTAGATTGAGGAAAATCCACTTAAAATGAGTTTCCTTACTTGTTCTTCATTCTTTCTATTATCCTAGGTAGTTAATTTTTGTATTTCAAACCTTTTACACCTTGCCCCTAATTCTCTTTGTTTCTTCCTTTTTATAACTCAAAAATTAAGGTTTTCAAAGTTGATATCTTCACCCCCATTGTCGTGTGCATGACCGTGTCTCTCAATCTCACTTCAATTCTTCAAAAATAATGAAGAAATATGATTCCAAAAAGATAAATGATTATAGACACATCCATGTCAAGGAAAACTTTAATCCTTTAACTTTTTGCCTCGATTTTGTCTGATTTCCACTCATTTTGACCTATGAAGATAATTAAGATCTAAACACATAAAAAGAATGGGTTAAATACTAAAATTAATAACAAAGTCTTAAATCAACGAACAAAATTCACTAAACTTAGGATTAGAAATGTAGTATATTTAGCATTTAACATGATCTAGATCACTTTAGTGAACTTAAATTCTACGTCGATCGTGTCCTTTAGTTTAGGATATGGCAAAAGAAGAGAGGGACACCTTTTTTTTAATCCTTTATCCCCAATAAACTCCTTTGTCAATTTACTATACTTTAACTATATAGGTGTAAGATATGGTTTAGTTTTTCAATTTTAAACTAAATGTCATATCTGAAACAAAGTTGAAGAAATGAAGACGGATATTGTAAAAATTCTTCAAGGTTAAAGTCCAAAACAAATGAGTGACCTTTTTAGGAAGACTCCATTTATTTTTTAGCATCTAAAAGAAAAGATTGAGCATTGGTGTAGGACTTTTCTTAATTTGTTAGAAGGAATGAATACAATGATTTCATGCAGAGAACCGACTAGAGTTGGAACATTTGCTGGCTCTTGGAATAGATAACAAGTCTTTTAAACAAATTATTAGGAACAAGATGTCTTATTTTGCCAAGATGTTTATCTTTATAAAGTTCAAGCATTTGGTGTTTGATTAACTAATGGGAATTAAGGCCAACACTTTTTCTGTCCTAATAGGTGTTGCCATGATCTCTATGATGTCCAACTCTTCAACATAAATTCCCTGGGGAAGTTCGTAATTGAAATGGCAAAGCAATTATGATGTTGGCAACATTGTGTCAACCATATCAAACGGTATACCTAAGGATATCCTCCTTCCAAATTTAAAAAAAATGTACTCAAATTCCATCCTTTCTAATTGATATAAGTATCGGAAACCTTAATTTTCGAGTAAAATAGTTTAGGTTCATTCTTTTAGCTCTTTCAATTTGTCTATAAATTAATGAAAATTATAGTTCTACTAGGAATGTAGTGTCATCCATTGATAAGATGACTTTTAGAGCATATTCATGGTATTTGGCAAGGTGGAGAATGTATGTTGATATTTTCTTTGAACACTTAATTCAGTCATCTTATGTCATGAATCATGGTTTCGTCAACATATCCTCTTTCATGGTGTTGACTAATTCGAGCTTTTAGTTTTTCCACTTTCTCATCACGTAGTCCTCCTTCTTTCTTTCTTTCTTTTTTTGCTATTGTTTAGGGATAATGTTTTTTATCCACCACTAAAAGTGTGGGCTAAGTGCTTGCTATTGTCAAGACCTAAAGCCTATATATTTATTATCGTTGTATTAAAGTTATACAGGGAAGTGAATAATAAAAGATGTTTTTATTTCTCCACAGTTAGTGAATAATAAAAGATGTTTTTATTTCTCCACAGTTCATCTTTTTTCTCTTTCTATATTTGGTATCAAAGTAAGTACAATGTGCTCTATGAGAAAGAAAGACATCGAGAGTGAGGAAAATAAAAGGAGAGAGTGGGTTAGCGCTTGAGAGACGGAGCCTCTGTCCCCAAGCACCATTTTGAGATTCATCTCTCCTTTCCTCATTTTCTACCCTACCATTCTACTTCTCCATCCTCCTCTTACTTGCTACTCTTGTTCAGGGGCAAAATTGTCCTTTTTTCCTCCTCTATTTGCTTCCCGCCCCCTACATTTTCCTTATTTCCTTGCCAACTTTTTTGATACCACCACTGTCCCACTGCTCCTTTCCTAAACAAGCAAGCATGGATGCTTTAGCCCTTCCCAATCGCTCTGAATTCCCCCCTTTACCCTTGAGCCTTCCATCTCCATTCCCTTCTGAATTGCCACCCTCTCTTAGATGCACCATTAACTGTCCAAAACCAAGACACTTGAATTTCTACCTCAACCAATCCCAATCACTATCTTCGTTCCCCCTCTTCCACCTCCTCCACTTCCACTAAATCTTCTGCCAAACCAGATTCTTCTCCCAGCTCTAGAAATCAGATTTATTCCTCAAACTCTCCCTTAAACCAAAATTGGACAAAGAAGCAATTGATAATTAGAATCTCGCTGAGAAAAGAAAAACCTAGAAGTAGGTAGTTGGAGAAAGCTCCGTCCTTACTTTTTCATAGTCCCCCGGTTGAATTAAATGGTAAGTTAATGGTGGTAGCAACTCTAGATATCGTGTAGGAGGGTGTAAAATCTTGGGAAGCTATACTCATCGGGTTCTTCATAGATAAACGTACTCCCTTTCTTGTAATGCAAGGTTGGGTTCAAAAAAATTGGAAAGGAAGAGGCATTCAAGAGGTAATGTTAACTGAAAAGGACAATATTATTATTACTTTTAGTGCAAAACCAGAGGCTCTGAAAGTAATAAAGGAAGGACCATGGCATATTTCATAGTTTCCTTTATTCCTACAAACCTGGCAACCAGGGATGGCATTAGAAAAAATCAGAGTTAAGAACATTCCACTTTAGGTGAACATCCATAATGTTCCATTGGAATACTAGACTACAAAAGGTTTAAGTTACTTAGCTAGCTACCTGGGGAAACCAATATGTATAGATGAGCATACTATGCTAAGGAAACAGGTTGGATATGCTAGACTATGAGTGAGTATGGACATATCAAAGGAGACAATAGATTACATCCCCATTTTAAGATTGGCAGATCATAATTCACTCAAGGAAGACAAAGTCATAGTAACCTACCATTAGAAACCTTACCTTCAACTTCAGCACAAAACATGGAAACCAATATGGAAAGTTTTTGTGAGGGGCGATTATGAAGAGCTGATGGGAATTGAGGAGAATAATATGGATGGAAAGCCTAATAGTGTTGATCTTGAGCCACAGAAAGGAATATTAGAGGATCAAGGATAGGAAATCCTAGCAAATAGAGAATAGACCCACGAGTCGAAGGATGATCTAGTTGAACATATTGGAAAGGATCAATAGCTAAAACTAAAGGCATCTACTGATAAGACAAATTTACACATTTTGGATAGGATATGTGATCAGATTATTAATAATTTTGATAAAGGAGCACAAAGAAGTTCTGTTAAAGCCAAACAGCAGATTGTCACTAATTTGTCACAACATTCAAACTCCATTATCCAAGTGGAAAAGCAGGAGGAAATTTTCGAACTAGTTCAAACTAGAAAGAGTGTTCAGAGTAGTAGGAAAGGCTCGAAAGGTAAAGCTAGTATTATATGACCGTTCTGGTATGGAATGTTAGAGGAATAAATAATCCTTTAAAGCTCAATGCTTTGAAGGAGTGTATCTCATAGGAGAAACCCAAAATTTCTATGTCTTTTAGAAACAAAAATCAGACTCAAAAACCTAAATAAATTAGGTTGTTTTGGTAGCCAATGGTGTGTTAAATCCAATCATCAATTTCATGATTATGGGAGAATTATTCTAGTCTACGATAAGGAATAGGTAAAGATGGAAGTATTTGAAGCAGGAGAGTAATTCGTTCATACTACAATAACTTTCAAAACAAAAAACATTTCAGTGTTTACTACTTTTGTCTATGGACACAATACTACCTTTCAAAGAAGGGACCTATGAAATGTATTGAGAAGATTAAAGGAACTTCTATTGGGCCATGGATTATAAGTAGCAATTTCAACTCCACTATTTATCAATCAAAAGAAGAAGGGAATTGTAATATTCACAATTACAACACGAATTTGTTGGAATGCACAAAAGATGTGGAAATTTCTTATTTAAAATACGAGGGACATAGATTCAATTGGAGCAACAATTAGAATTCCAATTAGATGATTAAAAGAAGTTGGATAGGGTCATGGTTAATGTGGAGTGGCTAACTACTTTTACGAACAGTAAAGATGTGATTTTGGTGCCTTCTTTTTCGGATCACTCACCTATCAAGGTGGATAAGCTTTTTAAAAAGTTCTTTCTGAGATACCCTTTTAGGTTCAATAATTTTTTGTTCTCAATGAAAGGATTCTAAGAAACTATTATCAAAGGTTTGGAATTTGAAGTCCCGGCCACTAAACAATTCATCTGTATGCAAAAGCTTAAAGCTATAAAGCAAGAATTGAAGAGATTCAATGGAGGAAGGAGTGGAAGGATAGAACAAGTGATAGTAGATGCTAGAACTAGACTATCACTATTACAGAAATCACTTGCAGACAACCCTACTAATGATTTTATTGAGATGGAGGAGAAGGAGGCTCTGTAACTCTATTTCCAAGTCGTAAACAATGATTACTCTTTGTTAAGACAACGATCCAGAGTCAACTGGATCAAAGACGGAGACCGATACACTAGTTTCATTTTTAATACCATTAAGGCAAGGAGAAATACGAATAGAATGACTTCTATCAAAACAGAATCAGGGAGGGTATTATATGAGCAATCTGAAATTGCTCAAGATGCTTTGTCACACTTCCAAAAGCTCCTTAGTACTGAAGGAAATGCCTGCACTAGCAGTGCAGAACTCAAAATGTTCATCTCAGAAAAGATTCCAAAAGATCAGGCTAATCTTTTACTTAGATAGATCACGAATCAGGAAATAGAAGCAGTGTTTTCAAAATGAAGTTGTAAAGCCCTATGACTGGATGGCCTAAATGGATTCTTCTATCGAAAACTTAGAATTTAAAAGGGAAGATGATGAAAGAAGCAGTCCATGAAGTTTTCAATAATGGAGTACTCATAAAAGAGATCAATAAAACTTTTTGTGTTTAATTCTAAAAACATATAACACTTCTACTTGGAATGACATCAGGCTTATCTCATGTACTAATTTCTCTTATAAGATTATTGCCAAAATCCTTGCATATAGACTCAAAATGATCCTTCACTACATCATCAATGAAAATCAAGGACCTTTCTTAAGCAAGAAAAATATTGGCGATAATATTCTGATATTGCAGGAACTCTTAAAAGGATATACTAGGAAAAAATCCCCTAGGAATTGCACCTTAAAATGGATCTTCGGAAAGCCTGTCATAGTCTCAATTGGTATTTCTTACTGTAGACTATGGGTATTATGGGGTTTGCCCAGAAATTTACGTATTGGATTAAAAAATGTATCTCTACGGTCTCCCTTGGAGTTTTGATCAATGGGTGTCCTACTGAGATTTTTAAAAACAGAAGAGGACTTTGGCAAGGGGATCCTCTTTCCCCCTACCTATTCCTCATTTGTATGGAAGTTTTTACTCTTATGCTGAGATATAAGATCTCCTCAAACTCGCACATCAAGCTCCATTCCACATGTAAACAACTTTCTTTAACGGGTTTATGTTTTGTAGATGATCTAATTCTTTTTAGTAAGGCTGATCCCCCTTTAGTTACAGTTCTTATGGATACCTTACAAAAATTCAGGGAGATATCAGGACTGAGCATTAATCATCAAAAAAGTTTTTTGTATCTTATCAAAGAGTGTTGTTCATCTAATTAATGACATTTCTATTACAACTAGAATGGGTAATTAGGACCCTCCTATCACCTATTTGGGTCTACCTATCTCATCGAGACGAGTACGTTTCAGGGAATGTCTATCGCTGATAGAGAAGATACAAAGGAGGCTAGGTTCATAGAAAATAAGTCTCTATCCTATGTGGGCAAGCTTTAGCTACTTAAATCTATTATTATGTCCATGAACACTTACCGATGTTCCCATATTTTTCTCTTTAAGGGGCTAGTCGAAACAATGGAAAAATTGATGAAACATTTCCTTTCGAGTAAGGGGAAAGGAGAATGAGGAATGGATGAGGTCAGTTGGAGTCACATATGTCAGCTAAAAGCATCAAGAGGATTGGGATTGGAGTCAATTGGAAGAAACAACAAATGTTTACTACTGAAAAGGGTGTGGAGAATTTTGTGTGAAAAGCAATCACTATGGATTAAATGGGTTCACATCTATATCTTAAAGGGTGGTAGTCTATGGGTCATTAAGCCAAAAGCCAACTATTCATGGTTCTTTAACCAAGTTCTTAAATTGGGGGAAGAATTTCAAAGTCAGATCTTTTGTAGGATAGGAGTAGGGGATCAGATTTCACTTTGGTACGACAGTTAGATAGGTCAAAGAGCCCTAATTCACAATCCGATAGCTAGGAAAATGTTAGATGGATTCTCTAAAAGGCTAAAATCCAAGAACTTATTGTAGATGGAAATTGGATTCTCTCCCAAGAGGAGATAAGTTTTATGTCATTACCACAAATCAGATTCCATGGAGGAGAGGATACATTTCTTTGGAAAGGGGTTGATGTCTCGGACATCACCAATAGAAGGGTTAAACAACTCAAATATGGGACAAACACTACTATTAGTTGGTGTAAACTAATCTGGAACAATTCTATCAAACCTAATGCTAGCTTCCAAAGCTAGTTAGCATTGAATGACAGGCTTAGTACTATGACTAGACTAAAATTCCTCTCCTCCTCTAAAAGATGCATCTTCTACAACCTAGAGGAAGAAGACATAGATCACCTGTTCTTCAATTGTGATTTTCCTAACAAAGTATGGTGTCACATATCTTCCCTATGTTTCCTCATATGTAACCATAGAAGCCCAAACAGTATAATCTAGGAGATTATATTGAACCATGCTTCCAAGGATGACAAGTAAGTGTACATGGTCGCTATTGCCACATGCATTCAGGAGATCTGGAGGGAGAGAAATAATAGAAGATTTTTAAATAGCGAAAGAGGCATGCATACCATCACTGATATCATCTTCAATAGTATCAGAGAACAATTAATCATTAACAAGATGGGGGGAAAATTCAGTGAGAAACTAGTTATTTCTTGGAGAATCTTACAAATCTTTAAGACCTCCCAACTACTTTTTTCCCATACAACCATAAGCACAACAGTTATTGGAATCTAAAAGGAAGCACATTTCCCACTGTTTTGTCCTTTAAAGTGTTTTCTGCAATTGTCTACGATGTTGTTCAATTGTTGGTTTGTTATCGGCTATGTCGACATTTGATCACTTTTTGTATCCTTATTAAACGATCGTGTTTGTACTGAAAATTATTACTTACTAATTTATTTAATTTTTCAAAAAAAGAATGTCTGACGACAAAGAAAAGAAGGAAACGGAGAGTCAAATGGTGGCCAACAACAATATCTGAACTGCTCCTAACGTTCCTATTTTTAGTATAACCAATTATCAATTTTGGTCAATGAAAATGCAGACATTATTCAGGTCACAAAATTTGGTGGAAAATGGTTTTTCGATGAGTTTGCAGATCCAAATTAAGCTACACAATTGGTATCAAGCCAAAGAAATGAGTTGAAGAAGAAGTAAAAGAAAGATGTGAAGGACTTATTTTTCATGCAACAAAGCATGGATGACGCTTTGTTCCTAAAAGTGATAGGAGTAAAAACATCAAAAGAGGCATGGAATTTGCTTTAAGAACACTATTCAGGGTCAAGCAAAATTGTTAAGATGAAAGTGCAATCTCTACATTACAATTTTAAGATTTTCTTAGTGAAGTCCATACACTCAATGCAAAATTTTTGTATCAAAATCTTTGCTCTTGTGAATCAAATTTGGTCTTTTGGTGAAGATTTATCAGAACAAAGATTGTTGGGAAGGTCTTAAGAAACCTTCCCCTAAATATGATCATGTTGTTGTGGTTATATAGGATTCCAAGGATTTATCTAATTAAGCTAATGGGGTCTCTTAAATCTCATAAAGCTCGATTGCATAAATCAGCTGGGACATCTCTAGAACAAGCTTTTCAAACAAAGCTTGATTGTTGGACCCCACATAGTTATGACTTGAGAAATCACAACCGTGACTTTTCCCTGATTTTGCTTAGATTTTTTTATTAAATTATGTGTTTGCATGTATTAATGGACATGTGGAATTAAGTAAGGAGTAAGTTGGTATTAAGTTAAATATGGAAGGGTGAGTTAGGAAAGAAAAAATTTACCTTAAATTAATAAAAAAAAGAAGAAGATAAAGAGAATCTTGTAAAGTAAGAAAGAAGGAGAGAAAGTTGTAGAAGGATCTAGAAGAGAAGGAGAAACCGAAGCATAGAAAGAAGAAGAAGGAACGAAAGAAAAAGGAGAAAGAAGAAGAAAAAGGTTCAACTGAGTCTTTAGGTATTCTCTATCTACTCTTCTTGTTTTGGTAGAAGAAGGAACTAGAGAAAAATAAGATCTATGTGCTGAAAATGAAGAGAGAAAGAAGAGAACTAAAAAATCCACTTTCTTAGATTTTCATGGATTTTTAACTAGATGTTTAGTTATTTTAGCTTAGGTAAACCAAGAATAGATTAAGTCTAAGCCCATTTTGGATATTAAAGCTTTATGGAAATTCTATTCATATATTAGTTTAAATGAAATTTTGTTTGTTTGAAGGAAACCAAGAAAAATCGTAGGCAAGAATAAAAGGAGAGACAAACTTGAGTTTGGATTTACAAGTAAATACTTGGATAGTATGTTTATGGTTATTG
>JAOSBN010174762.1:0-20026 GCA_027563595.1 Erythroxylum suave | reverse complement strand
ATTATGAAAATTCTTTACAAAGGTTAGTTTTATTGTTTCGAATGATTTTGATAAATTGTTAAAAATTTCTGAAATTTGTTATGCTTGCAGGATTTATTACTTATGAAAATTGATACAATTGTTCATTTATTATTTATGAATGATTTTAAATAAATTATCAAAAGTATTGCATACTTTGGTGGTGAATTGTTATGAATCGAATATGAGTTTGAATTGTTATGAAATTGGTTGATGAATTGTGATTTGCTATATGACATGTGTATGGAGTATTGTTATAAGAAAGTATGTGCATTTGTGAATGTTAATGTATCTAGTATGACACAACATGAAAAATTGAGTTTTAGAAATGTGCCTTCGGGCAATTTAATTTTCAAGCATGAATATGTGTTACATGGGTTTGGTGAGGTCCCTTAAGTTGAGTCAGTGCACTGGTCTCGTTTTTAAAGACTTCTCCTGCCTGCCCGTTAGTAGCACTGGAGCTCCGATTTCGGACTCCCATAAGTCACGGCTATACTGGACCGCTATGCGGGAAGGTGTAGTACATTCCCTTCACGGCTGCATAGGACCGTTATGCAGGAATGTGTAGTACGTTCCGATTTGGACCGACCCAAACGATTTGATGTGTTATGTGATTTGATTTTTGCTTAGATTTAAGATGCATTTTCAATGTGATGCATTCATGTTTTTTTTAATTATTTATGATATGTGAAAAATTTGAGAATTTTGAGAAATGTGAAATCGAGGTTTGTAACCTTGAAAATTTTGAAAATTTATTATGAATGATTTGAAAAGTGGAAAGATTTGAGAAATAAGCCTTTGAAAAATTTGCTACTGTGAGATCTTTTTATAAAATGGCAAAAGTTTAGAAAATGATTTTTGCTTATTATTCGATTTATAAATATGTTATCCACGAGCTGTCAAGCTCACCCCCCTTTCATCCCCATCTCCAGGTATTCGAGCAGGAGATCGGATGAAAGAAGGTCAAGACTTGTGTTCGATTTCGTTTGTTTTATGTTTTATGTAATTGGGATTTTTGGCATTGTATATGGCTTCTAAAGCCATTCAAGTTTGTACTATATCTAATTCCGGGATGTAAATGATTTAAAGATTTATGTATTAAGATTGAGATATAGACTTGTGTATGGTTATGATTTATGATTATGATTGGGGTGCTTGGATGTGAATTATGGATTTTATGTATTGAATTGAGATATGGGTATGATTTGTGTATGAATGAATGTATTTTGGATATTGGATATTGTGATTTGGATTCCGGACGGGGAGTCCAATGATTACTGGTTATTGTTTGAGAAATATAGAAGTGTGTTTTAAATACTTTGCAGGTTTGGGTTAGTTAGAATGCAGCCGTTATGCTGCGGAAATTTCTATGACAAAGGAAAGAAAAGAATAAGATATATGATTTGTTAATAAGATGAGATTGAGAAATTACATGTTAAGAATCTTTATATGATTTGAGATATGTATAAGGTTGAATTTCCAAAAGTGGAAATCATTTGTTTTGACTTGAATGAGAAAAAGAAAAAATATATATACCTATTCGGATAGGTTTAATCTAGGTTTCCAACGCGATAGAATTTCTAAGATATTTGTATTTCTCGGATGTCGGAATTCGTTTCAGTATGATCGAACCATTTGTTTGCTTCCGATTCGATTTATTCGATTTGAATTTTTCATTTTTCGGTTGAAATTCAGCTTTTGATTCGATTCGTTTTCCATTCTTACGTCAATGATGTTCGCTTCGCTTTTGTTTCGTTCGTTTTATGTTTCCGTTCCTTTCGTTTCCGATACTTTGTATTTGTTATTCGATTCGTATCCGCTTCTGTTTTTGCTTCCGATTCGTGCTTGCTTCGCTTTGTTTCGCTAGATGATTTGACGTGTTTCGCTTTTCGTTTTTTTTTCGGTTGGGGTCCGGTTCCCGAATCGGGTCCCAACATAAGCCCAACAGGAAGCATGCTCAAACTCTATCAGGAGCCTAGAGAATCTTCCCCCGAAGTAAGATCTTTATTAGCACGATGCATCGAGGCTTTTGAGGAGTGGAACTTCATCGTTTAGCCATCATACTCTAATGTCCAATCATTTTTTTGGGCATTGTCTTTCTTAGACACGGATGGTCTTTGTAAAAGTAATGCTAATGGGTGTGGAGACATGACATCCTACTTGCCACCTTTAGTCTTCAGCTCACTTGCCCACAACTCTCCTAAAAATTACACTTCATATGACTCTTCCTCTTTCTTTGGATTCTTCATCTCTACTAAGTCCTTGCTCTTTTGAAATAATTGAACTGACTATTTGTCTTTTTTTTGATTAATTCTTCCAACCTGCTAGATAAAGGTGAAGAGTCAATCTCAACAATAAAATAGAAATAGTACTTACCTCTAAGCTAAATGATATGTCCATTTCAGCTTCGAGCTCCTCCTCAATTTATTTAACACAAGCAACTACTTGAGGATTGACCTTATACTTCTCAAGCTCCTCATCACTTTGTAAAGTTTCTATACTAATAGCCATTGGGTACTCCTCAGGTTGATATTATTGTATCTCTTTGCTTTGTGAAGCTAGGTGGTTGATAGTTTCCATCAATTGATCCACCTAGCTTGTTAAGTTCTGGATTCTAGAACTTGTTTCCTGTTGAAATTGCAAAGTCTTCGCAACATACACATTAATTAATTCTTCCCAGGATGTACTTGAGTCTTGATAGGAAGCTTCTGGTGTGTATGGGAATTGTTGTGCTTCCTACAAACTATCATAAAAGTAATTCGGCTTATTATCCCATCCATAACAAAAATTAAGTTAATCAGTTCAAACATTGTTATAGGACTGATAATATGAATTAAACAAAAAATTACTTCTATCCATGTCATTTTTTAAAATTTTTATAAAACACAAACACGAAAGAAAAGAAAAGATCACGAAATAACTGAAAAGAAATCAATTAAGAACAAATATAGACAAAACGTCAATTAAAATCACAATAAAAAACTAAACACCGAACCCCGCGGTAACGATGCCAAAATTGACTGATGCATTGTAATGCTATTCAAAATAAAATAGCTAGACTACTATTGTAGCAATGATGAGTCTATGTCAATCCCACAAGGAGTGTTATATTAGTTTAAGAAATGAAATTAACCGGCATTTAGGAAAAATGGGGGTTTCGGATTTTGAAATAAGAAAATAAAATGAAAGTAACTAATAAAAACAAATTAAAAAAAATATGCAAAAACTGGTAAAATTGGAGAACTCGGTAGGGACCCGGTTCTTTGGTTCAATTTTGGCCTACAACCTAATTAATCATAGTTCATTGATTTTTTTTCTCAAGCCTCTCATAGAAACTATTAGTTGTGGGTTAATAATTAACTTGAGTTTTCCCTTAGGTTTTGTTTAATTAAGATACGATCATTGATTAAACCTAACTACTAAACATCATAGGATATGATCACTAGAATTAATTAGGCAATAAGATTAAGAATTAGGAAAACTAATTAATCAAGGAAACAATCACCTACAATGCGTCATTCAACCTAAGTTATGTTATCCCTAATGGTTACGAATCATTAGTCCCTACATATGAACTTCATCATAACAATTAAGGATTATATCGAAATTTTAGCAATGGGTATGCAATCAAATGATTCAATGTACACATTAAAATCATCCCTTCATAATACCTTATGGGTTCATACACAAATAATCAAACAATAACAAAAATCTGATTATCCATACACAAAACCAAAATCAATTAACATAGGATAACATATTTAATTTCTAATGAGAGAAAGAAATAACAAAACACTGAAAAATACACTTAACCCAAGTTATCAGCATCGATGTTACCTCCGAATCGGCATCGAGATGTTTAACCTTTCATGGGTCATTCAAGAAATGCTTTAACCCAATAAAAATCATCCCTACCGAAACCCTAAGCTACTCTCTTCTCACGATAATGCTCTTAACTATTGCTATTTATCTATTTAATAATTTAATGCAATGACTCATACACTCTTCTTTTACCCACATCACTCTCCTCTTTACTCTTCTTTTATTCTACCAACCACCTCCCTATTTCACACCCTTGTAGTGTGATGGGACCAATAAAGTCTTGAATTTTTGGTCCACCATCCCTGTGCATGTCTTTCACTTAACTTAACCCTCGCCAAAACGTCGACATCTTGTACGTTAAACACACGTCTATGTTAAGAGCAGACAACTGCTTCCTTCTAGTTGTGCATTGTCATTTTTCTTCTTCAGCCACTATTTGATTTTTTTCTTCATTTTTTCAGCATTTTTAATTCTTCTTTTTGCTCCAACAAGTGAAAATTAACCTTGAAAAAGAAAACAACCTAAATGTAGTACTTTCGACTCACTTTAATTTCGTTGCTTCCAAATTCTTTACTTCATTGCTGGTTTCTAACTTGTTGAAAACCAGTTGACACATAAATTTATGCAATTGTGGGACCTGATAATGTTGTTGTGTGCATTCTTGGCATGGAAGCGCTCCATTCCTATAAGCATATTCTAGAATTGAGAGGCACAGAAATCATCATGTTGATTAACAATGGTGGATTCGGGGAATCCACACATCTCACACATAAGTTCTACACATAATTCATATGCCTTTCTTCTCAACTGGAACCATAATTCCTTGGGGTTCTTAGGGTTAAAACTTAATGAAGTAAAGAATTTCAATGTAAGTTCCTCATAAACAAGAAATTGGAACCATATGAACCAGCCCTACTGGATTCTCTCAGCTAGGTTCTCTATCCACTCACACAACTCTAGCCTATGCAACGTGTCAATATCAAAGTACCTAGGAGGTACAATATGTCTAGAACGAAAGGATTTAGGATGAGTACCTTCCTCCTCGGTTTAAATCAAAGAAGATGCTTTGAAATTTGTTGCTCAATTCCTTCTCCCCCGTCCCACTACTTGTTGTCCTCCATATGGCTCCCGTTAGGTCGATTACTTAATGTGTGGCATGATGAGACAGAGTTTTGGAAAAAATTTAGGTTGAAAAATTTCTAGACAGATGTTAGAGCATTTGAATGTTGAAATTCTAGAGAGATAAAGTTAAAGTGAAAGTGAAAATTAAGTGAGAACTAAATATATAGGTGGTGAAAAAGGTCAAATGGTAAAAATTCCATTTAAAAATCGTGCCCTCCCTTGTTTCTATATAGTCCGGACCAAGATGGCCAGCGACACGTCAACTCTTCTAAATTTTTGTCCTTTGTGCTTTTTCCAGTCCTTTCTCCTTCACTCCTAGTTCTTTTGTGGCCCTCTTTCACCTTGCTTCCATACTTGCATAATCCTCCACAAAATTCCAGAAACCTATTATTTTTAGATTTTATTAAAACGAAAAAATTAAACCTATCTACGAATTTCAAATTCTAACAAAAGTTAAATAATGAAATTAGTTTTTTCCATGGTTTGCCTCCCATGCATTGCTTCTTTTAAAGTCAGTAGGTCGATGCTCATTTTATGCTCAAGGTGGTTGGAATGACTGGTTCGAATGTAGCGTCTTCATTAACCTCAGAGTCTAAAACTTAGCTACCTTATTGCAATTACCACCATCCTTGCAATTTTCTTTGCCTAACCCTCTCCTTTGTGAGTGCTTGTTTTGGAAAGCATTTGCAGGATCCTTGATGTCTTCCCATTCTCCTTGAGGTTTGGTTTTGTTGCGATCCACTAGCGATGAAGGAGCTCTATTCTCTCTAACGGTCACCTTGAAGGTTAATTTCTTCTTTCCTATTTGCAGAGTTAGTTCACCCCTATTAGCATCAATAATTGAGCACGCAACGGCCAAGAACAGTCATTCAAGAATTATCAGGGTGTCCTCATCTTTGCTGACATCCAAAATATAAAAGTCTGTGGGAAAGGTAAATTTACCCACCTTTACTGGCACATCCTATATAATTCTCAATGGTCCATGCGATTTTCTATCTATCATCTTAACCAAAAACTTAGTAAGCATTAACTCTTGCAACCCTAATTTAAGACTGAAAGTGTAGGGCATCATATTTATGCCCTGTCTATAATGATTTGGTTAATACTACAGGGGATGAAAAAGTCCCCTGGATCATCCTTCTTCATTATGTTGGGGTAGTCCTCTAATGGTAGCTCCTTACCTTTCTTTGTGATGGACTCCTGTAATTTCAGCTTCGTGTTTATTTGTTCTGTCACTTCCTCGATCTTATTTTGCTTAATCTCCTGCAACTTCTATGCTTCCTTCCTTACATATAATTCCTTTAGAGCAAAAAATTGGTGTGGAAGTACCCATTGGGTTACTTTAAGTGACTTGCTCACGGGTTCGCTTGGAACGTCTTCTTTAACCACTTTACCTTCTCCTTTATCCCCTACCTTTTTTGATTCCTCATCTTAAGTATAATCATGATACGCTCCTTTGGGTTTGAGTTGGTGTTGCTTAGAAGAGTTCCAGCATGCTGAGTAGACATTGCCTCCGTGGGCTGGCCCACTTGGACTTCCAAATTATGTATAGACAAGGTATGATTCTTTGTAACTTGCTTGAATTTACTCTCGAGCCTCCTATTTGCCTCCTATCTTATCTAAAATCCTGTCCAACTTCAAATCCATTGAGCTTGCTTTATCTTATTAGAAGCTCGATTGCCCCTGAGGCCTGAATTGTCCTCTATTGTTGTTATTCGACTAGGAAAAGTTAGGGTGATTTTTCCACCGTGGGTTATATGTGTTGGAGTAGGGATTATTATCCCCTCCTCGTCCAAATTGTGCCCCCATGTAGTTTACTTGCTCTTAGTTATCCTCTCTCTTTAGGTAGGAATCCATGGTGTCATGGTCTAATTGTCTGCATAACTCACACTTCAATTGCACAGCTTTCACTTGAGCAGAAGTTGACACCTTCATATTGATGAGTTATCACATCAAGTTATTGATCTTAGCTTGCATCTTTGTCATTTGATTAACCGTGATAACTCCCTTATGCTCTCTAAAGGTAGTAGGTTACCTATTTCTCTCACTCGCCCATAAGCAGTTGTTGCTTGCCATCTCCTCTTTCAACTCCTCTACTTCATCGACCGTCTTCTACATTAAAGATCCCCCCAACACTGCATCAATTGTGTCTCTAGTAGGTGGGTTGACTCCATTGTAGAACATCTGCAGTAGGAAGTCCTTGGGTAGGTTATGGTGTGGGCATCTCCTTTGCAAGTCTTTATAACAATCCCACGCTTTGTAAATTGAATCTGCATCACCTTGTTGGAAATTGGTAATTTCCTTTATGATCTTGGTGGTCTTTGTTAACGGGAAGTATTTATATAGAAAAGCATGCACAAGTTGCTCCCACATCATGATGTTAGTGGGGATCAGTGAATGATACCAAGCCTTCGCTCCATCTCTAGGTGTGAAAGGGAATAACCTAATTCTAACGGCGCCTTCCAACATTTGGTGATATCGAAAAGAATCATAGATCTTGAGGAAACTCACAGTGTGTGTATTTAGATATTCATTCGCCAATCCATAAAATTGGATGTTCTGTTGAAGCATTTTCAGGAGGGTTGGCTTGATTTTGAATGAGACCGCTTGAATAGGCATTCTAGCCACTCCTTGGATTGAGGGGTTAAATCCGGGCCTCATAAAGTCCATTATTGCCTCTTAGGGTTAACTTCTTGATCCGTATTTCTCTAAAATTCCTTAGCCATTTATGATTTCTCGATCTCTTCTTCTTCCTTTTGCAGAACTTTCCTAATTCTTTCTAATCGCGTTATGTCTAAATCTAATGTCTCTACTACATGACTCGAACTCGTCATGACTCTTAGATTCATACAAGAGCATGATTCCTAAGTAAAACAAACAAAATTAAAACAAAAAATTAAAACTACTCTAACACCTTAAACTATAAAACTAAATCTTGCCTTCCCCCACAATGGCGCTAAAAACTTGTTTACAAGGTTATACGCACTAAGTTTTACTAATTATTAACTTTGGTAAATTTCACAAGTGCACGGGTCATTCACATAGTACCTATGGTGTCGATTTTATGAGGAAGCCTAATCTAGTCTTAAAATCTAGGGTCGCCTTAAACTACAATATTTTTAAACCAAAAACTACTGCAGAATTTAAATCAATCAAAAAACAATTAGGAGAATTTAAAGTGCCAAAGAGTAACAAAATAGAAATCACACAACCTATCCTGAAATTAACCTAGAAATCAGCAAGTGAAATAGGGGATTTTGATTCGAAACTATTAAAACCTAACCAATTATGCAATCACTGAATTAATAGGTCTAGACGGTCCTAGGTTGAATTACTCTCTCTTGAGTTATAATTCTTAACCCAACTGATAATCCCTAATTCAAATTATGGAATTGCAATATCTCAATTCGTAATTGACCCAAAACGTAAATTAGTTCTAAAATTGTCTACTAACCTACCGGGAGTCTATGTTCGATCTCTCGTTACACAACCTTATTGGTTTGATTCAATTCTCTACCTATCAACTCATCTACCTCTCGTTAGCCTAAATTGATTATTTTCACTCGAGCAGAATTGAAATCACAATCAAATCAATAAAAACACAATCAATTAAATTTCATTAATCTCAATAGTCAAAATCTGAAGGTGAGTATAAACATAAACTTAACATTAAACACAACGATTCTTAGCACCTATTTCAATTCTATACATAAATAAAGCTGAAATAAATGGAAAATACTATAGGGAACAGAATCTCAGAAGCCGTAACAGCGAGAAACCACTTTTTTCGGGAAGTACGTTGTGTTCATCTCATCTCCATGTCTCTCTTCCTTCTTTTCCTTCCTCATTCTCTTGATTTTACTCTAGGTTTCTCTCAGATTTGACTGAATCAAACTCTCTTACATGACTCTCTAGGCTCTCCAAAAATTGTTGCATTTGTCACATCATGTTCTATTTATTCTATGGAAGCCCTAGGTAAAAGTCAGGGCCAAAATGGTCCAAAAAATTTTGCGAAACTTGAGTTTTCGACGTCTTAACCTTTCTGTCACAATCGTGACCCATCTAGACACTCTCTGTAATGATCGTGACCCAACTTGATGCTCTCTGTAATGATTGTGCTCTAAGTGCACGATATCGTGCACTGTTTACTGCTGGCTCATCTTTCTCTGTCGCGATCATGGCCCAATGTGCACGATCGTGGCCTATATCTTTAGCCTGAAACTCTCCGCATCTTATCTGTTCTTCACTGTTTTCCCTGAAATACTAGCCCACACATCGAAGTACCTAAAAAATATAACAATTATGCCTAAAGACTCAAACTAACCCTTTAAAACACCTAAACACACAAATTAACATAATTGAACCCTAAATGTGGACTCAACACTCAAATTCACACTAAACACATAACAAATTACACCCCAAAAATTCATACAATTCACAACTATCATTTACCTCCTTCTGTGCCATTAGGTACTTAAGACTCGTATGATCAGTGTATATACAGCAAGTCTCCCTACAAAGATAGTGTCTCAAAATCTTGAGTGCAAACACTATAGTGGCGAGCTCCAAAACATGAGTAGAATAATTTAATTCTTGTTTCTTCAGCTATCTAGAAGCATATGAGATCACTCGGCCAGCCTATCTAAATACACAATCATTTCCCTAATGACTGGTATCATTGTATACCTCATACCTAACCCTTGGGTAGGTAAAGCAAGCACTAGTGTAGAAGTCAATAGTCTCTTCAGTTCCTAAAAACTTGCCTCACATTTATCATCCCATTGAAATTTTACCCCCTTCTGGGTAAGTCTCGACAAAGGGGCTGCAAGCACTGATCAGATCTCTGATAATAACCAGCTAACCTTAGAAAGTTATGAATTTCTATCATATTCTTGGGTTGTCCCCACTCAAGTATAACTTCCAGCCTTTTTTTCTCCATATAAATACCTTCTTTTGATACCACATGCCCAAGGGATCCTATATTCTTCAGCCAAAATTCATACTTTGAAAACTTTGCTAACAAATATCTTTCATGAAGTATTTTTAAAACAATCTGGAGATGTCTGGCATGCTCTTCTCCATCCTTAGAATAAATCAAAATATCATCAATGAAGGCTATGATAAACTGATCTAAACAAGGATTGGACACCCTGTTCTTGAGATTCGTAAATGCTACAGGTGTATTTGTCAATCCGAACTGTATCTCCAAAAATAAGTTGCCGATCCTGGGGAGTGGATATTTATTTTTTATGGTAACCCTATTTAACTGCCGATAATCAACATATAAGTGGAGGTCCAATCCTTCTTCTTGACAAATAGTACTATTGCTCCCAACAATAAATGACTTGGTATGATGAAGCCCTTGTCAAATAACTATTGCAACTGAACCTTCAACTCTTTTAATTAAGCTGGTGCCATGCCATACGGTGGTAAAAATATTAGTGTTGTCCCCAAGACCAAGTCAATTGTAAAATCAAACTCCTGATTAGGTGGCAGTATAGGTAATTCCTCTAGAAAGACATCAGGGAACTCACATACAACAGGAATATCTCTAAGGTTGAACCTCTAAGTCAAAGTGTCAATTACATGTGTGAGGTATGCCTGACATCCCCGATGAATCAACCTTCTAGCCTTGACTACCAATATCAAACAACTCGAGACATCGGTCAGTCACCAGTACATTTAATTAGGACTCCACCTGTTTCTTAAAACAATGCTATCATTTTAAGTTCAAAGAAAAAGAAGTTGATTAATAAAACAGATTGGACTAAGCCTAGCTTATTTGATATCCTTTACACCCTAAGGAATGTCGACAAGTACTCTCACTGAGGTCAAAATCATCCGACCATTAAGGACATCAACTTAATGATCCGAGACTCAACTTCTCGAACAAAGATTGTTAACACCCAGACTCAACTTCTAAGGCTCATGAACCTTTAAAAAATGATAATAAAACTTTTGAAAATATAAAAAACTTGCTTTGATACCAATTTAATTGTCATGAATTCAAACCACATCAGGTACATGACAACTGCCGCATACCCGAGCTAAAGATACTCACGATCCCCTTAACTTGACTATACAAGGCTAACTGAATATCAATCTTAACAACAATACAAAATGTTCATACATAAAGTCATTTACAAACCACAAGACAAACAATAGTTAATTTACAACAAAATTATAAATCAAATCGACTTAATCATGAGCCACTATACAATAAAAGTAAAAAAAGAGACTACCCATATGCGGTAATACCCTAAAAATATCAAAAGACCACATGATTCAATCAGAACTTCAAACTTATGAAATTAACTTACATGGTTGGAAAGTGGAGTGGGAGAGTATGCTATGTACTCAGTGAGCAGGAAAAACATATCTCACAAACAAAATCTAGTACACACCAAGATAGTCAAGATAACCTAAGGACAAGTTTTTCACACATCTAGTTTATACACAGTCACATATGAAATGAAGATACATGACATAGAAACACATAGGCCTAGCCTATGACTCAATATATATTGGTTAGGAACCACATAGGCCTAGCCTATTAATCACTCTTTTAGTGAACATAGATTTCAATTCCAGTACATAGAAGCAGAAAAGCATCACATGTAAAATTCAAATCTCGTTAGGAAATAAAATCTTACAATAGGCCAAAACAGTTATGTGTGTAGCCACTAGTCAACCAAACTAGTGTGCACACCCACAGATTTTCAGTGTTCGCTCAACTTTCATTTGTGGTGAGTTTAGTCGACAAGAGCGTCATGACCCTAGGTGATGACCTCGTCGGTGACCAGACCTCTAGATGTGCAATCGCCTGTAAGTCTTGCAGAAAGGTGTCGTTACAAGTACGGACTTGAATTTTATGTACCAGTGTTAACAGTACGAGGGTCGCTTAATCTGTATGCCTAGCACACGATTGGTCAATCGTTTTCCTCACCAATCACAAAAAAAATCATATACAAATATTAAGTACAAAAATCAAGTAAGATACCATACCTTTATTTATTGGTCCAATTGATAAAATGGAACCTAGACATGGCTCTAAGCCAAAAGAGAACACATACATGCAACATGCATGACTCGATTATGCATATGTAAGTTTCAAAACGTTTTTTAAGTAGTGAAAGTCATCTTTTGCACTCCAAATGCAAAGTTATTAAAAAATGTGGTTTCAAAAAATCAAACACTATCCTTTGCACTCTGATTTTAGGATTGTTGAAAACAATATCATTCCTTAAATATGAAATCAAAAAATCAATTTCACTCCAAGTGCAAAGAATTATTTAAAATAATGTCATTGATTAAATACATAAGTATACTAGCATCTATTTAAAAATCAATTCTACTATGCATTACCTAGGTTCAAAATTCACATACAAGTCATCATGCATGTCTTGGGATGTATTAATCCCATTTGAGAGATAATTTTTACCCAACTCACCTAAAAAGAAGGTGTACACTCCTTTAACTTCAACACTTGGTATGAGCTCCTTGATTCACAGCTTCCGAGCATAAACTTTCCTTTTGTGATATCTTAAAGTCCTTTGAGAATTTATCAAATATAATGTTAGATTTGAGTTCCTTGACCAAAAATTAACTTAAAACACCTTGGTTTGTGTTGGAGAATGAAAAACTTGGTAGAAATTTGATGATGACTGAAAAATCTTCTCCACCTCCTCTCTTCTCCTTTCTTTTTACAAAGTGTCTTTAATGTCATATGGTGGGATTCACTGCCATAACAAGGAGAAGGGTCTAGAATTTGACTCTTCATTGTTCAAACATAGTGAACTTACCCTTTTGCCCTTAGCTTATGTGAAATTATTAAGCCCAAAATTTGAGAATGAGCAAAAATTTTATTTTCATTTTGGTCCTTGAACTTTTTCAAAGTATAATTAAGCCCTTTATATTTACAAAATTACATATTGATCATCCAAGAATTGAAAAATTACATTTAGTCCCTTAACTTTTAACAGGTTGTAAATAAGCCCTTGTGTACATCAACTTTTCAAATTAAGCTTTCTAAGTGTCCAATAAGTCTATAAATCATGTTTAATCACCTCTAAGGCATTAGAACACATTTAACTCAGCCACCATGGTCATATCCATCCAATGGAATCAATTTTACACACTTAGAAGCTTATATGTCAGAAATTTCCAAGATTTCACATACCGATGAACTCTAAGTTCATGTAAGGGCATATAACATTATAAGTCACTGGCGTATATAACGAAAGGATTCGAATATATTTTTGAACTCATATACAACCATATATATATAGATATAGAGTAGTATTTTCAAGTACAAACCAATACAAAAGGGCTTAAAAAGTCTGACGTTACACAAAATCTAAGGAAATTCTGAAATTTCACCAAAAATTCTAAATCAACAATTTAATTCATCAAATATTTTTTCAAGGAAAAATATTCACTATCCATATCATAATCACGTTAAAAGAATCATTTACACTCTGAAAATATCAAATGAGTGCATGAACAATTGTTGTAATATGTGTGAAAATTCAAATTCACGTGCGCCTATGCTATAGTATGCACATATATGAAATGCATTTTTCTAATCTCTCATTGATGTGCCTCATGTGCAATATTCTAGGGTACTAACCTTTAGCATCGAAAAACAGGATGTTACACAATCACCATCAAGAACATATATGCCTCATTCATACACATACATAGAGGAAAGTTATCAGGAGTAATTATGAATGACCATGATGAATATTGTTTCCTGGAGTGACCAAAAGGTTGGAATATATTTGTTGACAATCCCAATCTTATATTTTAACTTTCAACTACAAACTCAGAATGGGTCTTATTAAAATGTTTCCATGTGAGTGCTTCTGAAGGATGGCTCATTATTCCATCTTCTTATTCATGTTCATTATTCCATCTTATGTGAGATGCAGTAACATTAGAAGCGTATAGTCTTTAAAGTCTTGAATTTAGGGGGGAGATAATGCATCCATTTTCAAGGAACTAATTTCTATTTCATAATATTCTTTCTAGGTTTAAACCTAGATTGACCAAAAACCTTGCACTCTTGTAATTCCACATCATCTCCCCAAAACAACATACATTCCAAATTGTAATAATCAATTTTTTCAACTACCAATCCAAGACTCTTAACAAGTTTCTTTATATTTTAAAAGTTATCAACCATTGTATGATTAGGAGGAAATGATTCATTATAACAAGCAAGAATTTTATGCAAATTTCATTTAGAAATATGTCTTCCAAAATTTATGTTCAATATTTGAGCAATTGAAGATAGCTAAGTCATGGTCTCATAATTTGGCCATAATTCTTAGTCAGTTATTTTAGTTAGTCAAAAAACTTTTTCTACATTTAGGTTTGGCTCTTCTTCAAGATTTTCTATATTTACCTAAAAGATATAACCGACTACATCATAAGCCATTTGGGTATAAGGATTTTAAATTCACCTATACTGTCTATTATAAAACCAGTCCCCCCTTAAAACCATCTATAGTTATTAATGAGTTTACTTTATTATCTTTTGAGGTGTTACAAATTAATGAATCCTCATGTGTCGTCCACTCAAAATAATTTGGAATAAAACATTTTGTTAAAAAATGGAGATTTACTTCATCAACAGTATGAAAACAAATATGTTTGCACTTTTTACATAGACATCTGATATTTGGACCATCCATATATGCAAGTTAAGAACATGCATAATCAATAAACTCCCTTAACAAAATGAAGATTAATGAAACCATCGGTCTATACATCCAAAATGTATCAACATTACTCATTTCTAAAAAACTTTTATTCAAAAAAATGATTTCATAATTAGATGTAATAATCATTATGGTATTATCCATATTAATCTTACATAACATTTAATCTTTAGTTTACACATTAAAAATAACATAAGAAGAAAGAATTGTATTATAACATATGCTTTGGGATCCTTGATCTTTGTCGAGTCCCTAGAGTGATGGCTAGGTATAAATCTTTCATCATTAGATCCTTCATTTCCCTTAAGTTTTTACAAGTCTGTGGCCATTTTCCCTCCAAATTGAAACCAACCTATCCCACCATATGTTTTCACAATTAGAAAACTCAATCATAACCAATGTCAGCTTCAATACTTTAGAGTATTTATAAAAATAAAAAATAGACTCCATCTTTTTCTCCCAATCTAATTAGTTTAGGGGTAACTTTAACTTATCATCAGTAAATATGTTCTCACCATCATCAAATTACAAATGTTGAAAGTGAAATGTTTTCCATTCTCTCAAGAGTTCTTATGTTTTCCTAACAAAAAAAAGTATGTTTAAGAATAAAATCCCATAATCATTGCATTGTTATAATAATAAAATCGCCAAATTTAGGAAAAAAAAAAGCACTAGGAATATATCGTGACATTTTTGGGAGCATCAACTCAAAAGATCAAAACTTTTGGTTAACAAATGTAGACAAACTAATATCTAAAACATACACTACAATATCTGTTCTGGTAAAGAAGCAATTCTAATGTTGGGAAATAGAATATAGCTAGAAGAGAAGATGGTTCTTACCTAGTTTATACTCTAGAAATAAACACACGGTGGAGAGAGAGACCCAGCTAAATAGTCCTTCAAATTTGGGATACTAAAATTCTAACACCTAGTGCATTAATTGAAATTGAAAGAAGAAAGACAATTTAAATTCTGACACTTATTGCACCAATAACAATAGGCTCATTTAGTTTAATAGTAAAGCCATCCATATTGTAATTCATGCATTTGGTTGAAATGCATTTAATATGTATCTATGTCTAAGTTGGTATATGAAACTTGGCATACTCTAAAATTCACATATAAAGAAACTAATCAAGTCATGGAGATAAAAGTTACTTGCTTACTTATTAATATGTACTCATATAGATCAAATTTTATAAAAGAACCTTAAGCATGAGCTTTAAATTCAACGAGATTATAAATTCTCTTAAAGGCTTAGTCAAATCTTATATTTATATTGATATGATAAGAAAATTACTTAGGCCTTTATATAAAGCTTATAAAACTAAGTAAGAAGACAAGCATTTAAATGTCCTACATTAAAGGAGTTTATTAAATCTCTCTTCATCTATAAAGTGTGCCTAAAGGAGACATAATAGGAGGAGTTGGCTACAAAGATGAAGAAATTGGAATTTAAAGTTCAAAAGGAATAATCAAGTGATCAAGAAGAGACCTTATCAAGTGATGGGAAGGATATTATCTTCATCACCAGGAAGTTACTAGAAGTTCCTTTATTAGTTTGTATAAATTCGAGTTCCTTTCAAAATTTATAAAACAGATTGAATAATTGATTACAATTGTATCTTTTAGCATATCAATTAATAAATTTCTAACAAAGATTAGTAAGGTGACTAAAGGTTTGACATAAGGGGAACCTCCATCCCCTAACTTATTTTCCTTAAATTTGGAGGTATTATTAAGACTTGTGAATTATATGATTAGGCTAGAAATGAACTTTAAGTTCTATGTCAAATGCAAAAATCTAGGCATTTATACTTTGTCATATGTAAATGATCTTCTTCCTCTTTTGAGGCTAATTCTTGCTCTATAACGGCTCTAATGACAATCATTAAAAAATTTAAAGAGCTATTTGGATTAGTTATGAAGAAGGATTGATAGTTGGTGTAAATAAATGCCTATCTTTCTGCTAAAAGATTCCAATTGATAAACTTGATCTTAAAATCATTGCATGTCTATTAATCAAATTATGTTGTTTTCCTTAGTAGTTTAATTAAAGTAATTAAAAATTGATCAGAAGCATCTTATAGGCTTGAAACACTAATAATTTTTATATTGCTAAAGTAGCAAGGGGAAATGTTTGCTTACCTAAGGATGAAGGAGTGCTTGCAGTTGGAATGCTAAAGTTATAATCATGTTATAGGTTAAGGATTTCAAATGTTAAAGTTATAATCATCTAATAGGTTAAGGATTTGAATGCAGTACCATTGGAGGACCTTATTGTATCTCTCCTTAATTATAAGATGAGGCTTAAAGAAATATAAGAACAATAGATGACTTTTAGAAAAAAAAATTGCATTTATGGATTTAAAGTGTGAGTTAAGTGAATATGAAGACACATCTTTGAGTGGCAATGATAAGCTATGTAACTGTATTTTTTGGAAGCCTTAAACATATATGTAATAAATATTCAAATATAAATTCAATAGACACTCCAAATTAAGAAAATATAGAAAAACCCTAAATTAAAGGAACTAAAAAATGATTTCAGTGGATTTAGAAAGAAAGCTAGAATGTAATGATTTTAAATAGACATCTTAAATTAAAATAGATATTGGATGAAAAATGGATTTAGGGCCTTGAATAGAAAATGAACATTTATTTAAGAAAAAGAGAAAAGAACTAATTATAGAACGCATAAACTAATGAGTTTAAAAAGGATGAAATGGAATCAGAATAAGCTTGAAATTAAATTGTAAGATTACTAAAAACTGGGGTAACTACTCCATTGAGGAAAGAAATTAATGGACTAAATATGTTCTATTACCATTAAATCTTATTCTCAAACTAACCTAAAGGACTTAAAGGTCCATTCTCAAACTAAATAAGAAAAATAAAATATTAATATTAATAGGCTGATAGGCTCAATTTAATTTTTAGCTTTTTTTTAACTTGAATTTGAACATGGAAAAGGAAAATTGGACTTTTGAATCAACATTTAATTAAACTTTTTATCAGGTCCTTCTATCTCTCTATACTTATTCCATTTATTAGGCCAAGAAATCACATATAAGAAAAAACCTATTACAATTCGTTTTTATTTTGGCTTTTGAGTGTGCACCTCTTGATATAAGCTTATAAACAAATTTAAATATGAAAAACAACATTTAAACTATAGTCCTCTTGAGCTAAGTCTTAAGTGGTCATTTTTTCTTAACATACATTATAGGAAAACATGATCTATATTAAATTAGTCAAAATAAAAATTTATATAAATATTACAATACAAAATATAAACAATAAACGACTAAGCTATTGATCCTGTTGACAAAATGAACATTTGATCGTATTGATAAACCTTATGGAACTTGAACTTAGAATAAGCCAAAATGGTTTAAAGTACCAATTGTTATGGAAGCCCTCAATATAATTAGATAAATGGATTGGTCGTAATGGGCCTATAAACATGTGTGGATAAATACCTAAGCCTAAACAAACTATAAACATTTGTAAAGAAGAAAAAAGATGATTACAACTAGAATTAGATGAAAATTGGAAGCAACCTTAAATTTTAAAAAATCAATTTATTCTCATTTCTGAAAACATGGTATGAATCGTACAAAAAAAGAGTGATAACTAAATCTAGAAGAAAAAATTGAAATAAAACACTTGACAAGATTATGTGAACACAACTAATGTGGATTGAAAGAGCCAATAAATAGGACATGCTTCACAAAACACTTAAAATAAAGGTTAAGAAAAAAATTTGATATGCATTCTTATACAGTTAATGCACTACTAAAGCAGAGCAGCCAGTATGCACACATCATGATTTGCCAAAGGAGCTCAGAGCTCAGCGAATGGAAAAAGCAGGCAGAGATATATCCAATTTGGTAGGGAAAAGTTCTTTGTTGGGCCTGTTCCTAGGTGAGAAAAAAAGATCTTTTAATGCGTTGATTTCCTACTAAATAAATTGGGATTCCTTCAAGAGTTTTGTTTGCCGGTCGGGATCGAAAACTCTCACTTTATGCTTGAGAAAGAGCCTTCTCGGTGGTCTATAATTTTCTAAGTACTTGGTATAACTCATACCTTCGTGTATAAACCATTGTAGACAAAGTAAAATGAATATCTCCAATAATCAATCTATTTCCATAAGTCGGCTGGTGGGAGTGAGAAATTTGGCATATGTTTGATGTTTCTTCCATCAATCATCCAAGGTGATATCCTGATCCTAGCTTGGTTGGTCAGAGATAGCTATGCGAGGGATCTCTATTGGGTTGGTGCTAGTTATCGCTCGATAGCAAAGCCTAAATTTGGATTTGTCCTGGATCAATCTTTCCCCTATAAGCGCAAGCAACATAAGATAATACATGATAGAACTTTCATCGAACATTTTGTAGGCATAAGAAATTCATCCCTAACTATTCACAAAACATAGGTATGTGGCATTCTTCATGAACAAGAACATGTGTAGATGCATAATAAGCAATTAACAGCTGAAATAGACACAGACAATATAAATAAAATTAACCAAAACTGGCCCAAACAAATGCTTCCCTAATAACAACAAGTAGAGAAAAACCAAAATGGATGATTACAACAACGATTTATGGAATTGATGACCACGATGGTGAGGGAACAGGAAAAAATTTCTAAGATATAGAGATGTTTAACAATAAGGTAGGGGAGAAGAGGCTATCAATGTTTAAATAGATAAGGAAATGATGTTGTTTGTGGTTGAACAAACGATGTCGTTTTCTTTTCAATTAAAATCAAAATTTGTATATTGTTTGAATTTACCCATAGAATGACATTTTCATAGGTAAATTACTGACAAGAACTACTTTGTAGATAATTTCCCTACGGAATAATGTTTTCATAGGGAATTTCCCTCCAGACTGGTGTTTTCGTAAGCAAATTACCTACTAAATGGTGTTTCCGTAGGTAAATTCCTACGAAATCTTCCCGTTGTAGTAATTTACCTACAGAACTCTCTTTCCTTTTAGGGATTCCCTACGGAAGCTACTTTTCGACAGTAAATTACCTCTAGAGAAATTTTTTTGTTGGTAAATTTTGTTCGCAATTTTTTTAGGAACCATTGGTGCCTACTTTACCTATGACTTTCACTATTCTGTTGCTAAATTCCATCGACAAAGTTTGGTCTCCTCCCTTAGCTACGAAATTTTATTTGTCGCAAATTACCTCTTTTTTTGACAAATTTACCTATGGAAAGCAATTTCTATTGTTGGAACCCTTCCCCGCTGAGTCGCGTGCTCGACGTCCTACGTGACATCTGGACGCGCATCTCACGAGGGAGGGATTCCTCACCACGAAAGAAA